>JAXIUS010000047.1:0-12860 GCA_035593325.1 Pseudotriton montanus
GTTAGGGGCTTTGTTATCAGTATCAAGCCTGCCTCTGTGGATGGAGGGGAACCAGAACAGGCTTTGCAAGCAGTCCTGCTTGAGTCACAACAGGAGAAATGAAGGTGGAAGATCGAGTTAAAGTCATCACTGGCGTGGGAGCAGCTTTCTGCATCAGTGCAGAGCACTGCTCCTCTTGCAAGGCTGGGGTCAACATTGATGATTTCACTGAGGTCTTCAAAGACAACTTGGCACACTTGGTTGATTTTGTGCTCCTTACATAAGATGTAGATCATGGTTGCTTAAAAGTGCAATCTACAGACACCGTCATGGAGGAAGAGCACTTCCACAATGGTGAGAAGGAGACAAAAGGAGATAAGGATGTCTTGGTTGAATTAGCATTGCTACAAGACTTGGGTCTCGCAGAATGGGCTTCGCTGGAGCTCTCATGCCACCAGAAGATGCAGAGGTCCCTGGGGACACAGAGGAAGCTCTTTCCTGTGACATACCTGCTGTAGCAGGGGATTTCGATGGATGGCAAATCTTCCTCATGTGTACAGCCATCTCTGATGTTGCAGAATATGATGTGGGTCCCTTATCTGAAGATTCAGTCAAGTGCCTGTATTAAAATGTGTAGAATGAAGATTCGGAGAGTGATGATTAACCGTCGTAGTCACTATCAAAGACATAAGATAAGTTGCCACTAGAACAGGCACCAAAGCAAAGACAGGTGACACCACCGACCAGGAACGCAACATCAATGAATCCGACATTTAGGGACTTCAACATCAAGAGATGGAACTGCGGGGGGACATCCCCCAAGCCACCGATGTGTTGAGGGAGACCCCCACTTTCTCCTTTTTTTTACAAGCCCCCACACCCAAATACCTTATTTATTAAGCCTGTGGTAATCGCGGTAATTGCCACCGGCATAATGAAGTCAGTGTCATTAGGTAGAATGCAATAAATGCATATCCTAAAAATTATAATTCATCTTTGCAAACTCACACTTCTCACCATGGAGGATTCACCCCAACATCCTCCAGTCTTTGTAACATGGCAGCTAGACAATTGTAATGTTGTTCTTGTTTGGAACTAAAAACCAAAATGTCATTGCTGACGTTTAGTGTTTCCACGAAGATCTTGAAGTACTTTCTGATCTCATTTTGGAAGAGCTCTGTCACTAAACAGATCCTACAGTTCACATGGCAATATCTGCAGAGGCATAAATGAGATGAAAAGATGGTAATATATTGCAAATATTATGCAATTTATTCTGGTGATAGCCAGACCACAGATTCAATTTGCTGAATTTCTTGGTTCCTTTTAAGTGCAAGATTATGTTATCAAACATTGGAGTTATGGGTGTTTCTCACTTTATGTCCCCACTTGCAAGCTGCATGTCAATACTGATTCACATAGCTTGTGGCTGTTTAGGCTTTGTGGTGGCTACAATGGGTGATACCAATGGGACCTGTCTTGTAGTGTTTTCAATTATCTTCAATTTCTCTTGCTGTTTCTATTCATTTTCAAATGTTGCTCTTAAAAGGAAGTATGTTCTTCTCTGTGAACTGCCCATGGCTCTAAAGTGGGGTTGATGTGCAAAATAACCAACTGCCCTTATAGACACCCTATTCCTTAAAACGTCTTTGCATTGCATGCAAGGTGCTTGTCTCCTTCGTCACTCATTGTTTAAAACATGAAATGAATTAGCCTTAACTTGTGTGCTGTTTAGTAACTTGGCAGAGTTTCCATTCCCACTGCCACAATATTTATTCTGGCGTGGACTGTTCCTTCATAAGTACCTTGAATGACCCTCTCACAGGCAATGGTTGGTGGCTGCCATATGCAAAGAGGCAAACTTCTTTGTTGCTCAAATGCAGTTGTGGCTCTTACATCTAAAACCTGGACAAGGACAATATGTTGACATACAAACCAGCGTCAATTATCATTTTGGCATCCATCATGACAATGTACGATGGTTTGGCACATTAATTCACTCGCTTAGGTTCCTGGACTTTCATTTATGTATTTATTTTGTTGCTCTTTAGCGCTCAAGCCCTCTGGTGTCAGTGCGCTGTGGGGTTATATGTGGTATCAAGTTGATGTTGCAGTAAGTTAAAATACACAATAAATGCAAGAGTTAATATGCATTAAATACCAGGGTCCAGGGTAAGCTAAAGGTTACTGTTGGATACACAGTCAAGTTTTCCGCATGGTGAAAGCACCAGTAGGAGGGCTTGGCTCATAGTTCTGTTTACAGAGTGTGCCAAAGGGAGGGGGTAACTAAAGTCAAGCAAGAGCTCCCTGCACATTGCCTACTAAATCTTGGTGTGGCAAGGGTGCTCCTGTCAGCTGAGCATAAGGTTCTGATGATAGCTCTCCTCTGGGCTGTTGGGATGAAGTAAGTTGGTGCTTTGTTGGATAGAGAGTGGTAAGTGATTGCCAGCATTTTGAAGGTGATCCTATACTGTTCTGGAAGTCAGTGGCGGTTAAGTCTGGAGTCATGATACCTGCTCTTTGCGTCTGATGCCCGTGGCCAGCCTTACAGCATTATTTTGCAGACCTTGGAGTATGCCTATTGTTTATTTGTCTGTGCCTGCCAAAAGAATGTTGCAGTAATGAAGTTTTCCCTGATCACTGAACAGGCAATGGAGGCACAGATAGGGACAGAGAGGAAAGGTCTGATTTACTTTAGGTGTTTTAGAGAGTAGAAGGAAGATATGATGGAGCTAATTTGCCTGGATATAATTCAGAGTCTAGGCAAACTCCATATGTCTTTACCCATATAGGTGCCAATATTCGGTGACCCATAGTTCAGCCGCAGCACTAGCCAGGAGCTGTTGAAACAGCTCCTGACTAATGCTGAGGATGAGCCACGAAAACAACCCACATGTTCAGGTGGCCACTCCATTAGCAGCTGAATGCCGTACTGTGCATGTGCCATGTATGGTTAACTATATACGGCACATGAGCAGTCTGGTAGGCACCTGCAACTGGGGTCGTTACTCTTTGGCTGAACGCTACCCTTTTGTACAGCCCAAGAGTAAACAATTCCGAACTGAACATGGGTCGGAGACACGCTCGGCTGCTTTTCGTGAGTTAGCAATGGTAACTCATGAAAAGCTGCCTAGCGCGTTGCTCAACATCGGCACCTCAGAGACTAGGATTTGATTGTCTGCTATGGTGAATGCTGAGAAGCTGCTTGGGAGTATTTTAATTGGCTAGGAAGGTCAATGTTAAACTGCTCTGTTGTATCATTATTCAGGTAGAGATAGCACTCAACCATCCATGCCTGAAAGGTGTCATACAAGGAATTGATGGTGTGCATGTCGGCTGCGTGGTTGCCTGTGATGGGTAGCAGTATCTGCGTATCATCATCAAACTTTGTGTATGTGACGAGTCAGTGATTTTCACAAAATGATTATATATATCGCAAGCATTTTGCGATAAACGCAAGGAGAAGCCGCCATGCAAATTATGAGTTGTCTTTTGCTAAAAAGCGAGGTCTTGTGTTTGCGTTCCTCGCGCATTCGCTTGCATTCATCGATCGCAAAGCCCTGCTGGACATATGCAAATTACAAGTTGCCAGGTCCTGGGTTTTTTGTGCAATGAATGTAAGCAGATCGCAAGCAGTTGAAACGCAAGGTCGGACCTTGCGTTCTCCTTTGTGGCTTCTATGAGGGAGGGCTATGGGACGGCCCGGGAAACACCTTTCTATATATTAAAAAGATAATTTTTTGGCACGATGTTGGCTGCACTGACAGTTCAGTTATTTAAGTTGGTTAAATTGTCCCTTTACGTTTCATTATTGTATGCAAGGTTGGACTTCCCTTTCATCCTTGCAGCTGCCGTGTGGGAGTCATCAATGACTTGCGAAGTGCCTGGTTAGAAACAGACTTCTGTTGTCCAAAGTGAAACACAGGCTGCGAAACACCTCTGATCTGCATTAAAAAGATACTTTTTGGGCGCACTCTAGCCGCATGTGTAAAAATGTGTGTTTCATTATTGTACGACTTCTGTGCGGACAGGACACAGGACTCTCAAATGGACTCACTATTCTGCAATGTTACTATATTCTACGAGAATAATGTTCAAAATTATGTTCTCGTATATTTCCAGCCAGGTATGGCATGAACAATTATATTTATGGAGAAAAAGGTCATTGGATACCAATGGACCAGTTTGCAGGCGTGGCAGTGTGCCGTTATGACACAGCACATGGGGATGGACACCCTCTTCTGGTATAGACCCTTCACAGTACAAGAGGTCCATTGTTCAAATTGCGTTCGCTGTGCCAGTCACCTCCCAGCCCCCTCACCTACTGCATTCAAGCAAACATTAAACATTTGCATTACTCCATCAGATGCCAGCTTCACGTTGTGGATGACCTAACGGATGACGAGATGACAGATGCAGTGAGGGCGATTATGAGAGTGAAGTGGACCCTTTATGAAAATTGAACTCTGATTCGTATCTTTTCATGAAATAAATCTTCACGGATTGTTTATAGACTTGTCGCTTCCTATTATTTCCAATCTGCTAAAGGCTTGTGGATGTATGTTGTATGCTGCTGTGCTTAAGGTGCTGGAGGTGTGGGAGGGCGTTTGCTGTAGAGCTGAAGCTTTAGGGGTTGTCACGTGACACTGGTATTCCTGCTCTCCTTTTGGTTTAGCCAGGGCTAGGTTTTGTTTCCTTTAATTTTAAGCTGGTGCCCAGGCATCCAGAGACTATGTAACACATCACGTGATGCATGCAGCCTTCTAACCCAATGCTGTTCATTATCACAGAAACTTCACAGAGAGTCTGCCATTGGTCATAGGCTATGTTTTACCCACTGCACAAATAATTTCAGGTGAGGCTCTTGGGGCTGTTACTTTGGTTTACAATTTATATATTGGTCAGCCCCCACAAAATGTTCCTGAAGAACCACTAGATGACTGGGAAGAACTTCAAACTCTTAGGAGGGCCAATATCCCTCAGAAAAGGCTTACAGCTCTTGCCATGCAGGATGTTCAAATTGTGCAAGAATACAGACTTGACATGCAAGCCATCAATGAATTATTGTGCCAGATAGAGGCAGATATCTCACCACGAATTAATATCTGCGCAGTGATCTCTCCCAAATTGAAGTTGATTTGTGTTCTACAATTTCTGACTACTGGGAGTTTTCAGCTTGTGAGCTGATATGCACATGGTATAAACCAGCTGATGTTTTGCAACATTTTAAAACAAGTTTTGCGTGCCTTGTTGCGCTATCAAAAGTAATACACTCACACACCACAAAAGGAGCAAGAGGAAGCAACAATCAAACAGGCTTCTACCGTGTTACAAATTTTCCTAATGTGGTAGGAGCTATTGACTGTACACACATCGCTGTTGTGCCACCAGCCACTGATGAAGCTTTGTATAGAAATAGAAAAATTAACTACTCCATCAACGTGCAAATGATGTGCGATTCCAGTATGTGCTACATGAAACAATGTGCAAGGTTCCCTGGCTCTGCACACGACACATGCATTGTACATTGCAGTGCCCTGTTTGCCTACACAGAGGGCAGAGATTCATACAACACGGTCATTTTGGGTGATTATTAAAAAAAAAAAAATTAACTAAATACAGCTACTGCCTGGTTTGCTTTCATTACAGTAATCATTTATTTAATCAAACCGGCCACTCGTTCATGTAACTTGTTCCCTGTTACATTTAAAATTGGCTGGCTGGCAATGAATACTGTTTTTTTTTTCATTTAGGGGACGGTGCCTACCCATTAAATCAGTGGCTCATGATGCCCATTAGAGCACCTGCAACGCAAGGAGAAGAGGGATATAATTTTGCACACATTCGCACACAGAATGTAATGAGCATAGTTTTGGACTTTTAAAATCTAGGTTTCGTGTATTGGACAGAACTGGCGGAAGACTTTTGTACATGCCAAACCAAGTGTCATGGATTGTGGTTGCATATTGTATCTTGCATAACAGTAGTCTGCATAAAGGCATTCCACTAATGGACACTGGCAAGCCACCCAGGCCTACGGCATTCAACACTGTAGCCTCTTCACATGAATTGCACCCTGCCTTTCACGGCAAAGCTGTCCGTGCACAGCTGATACAAAGATTTGCATGATGACTACTTTCTGATGCCACACCTACCTTGTTGAAACATAGTTTACAGGAAAATTGATCAACCTATATACCTCAGTTGTATGGTTTTTTTTGGTATTCAGATGTGCACTAACTCAAGCACAGTAGTGAATTTGAACTTTACAGAACTTACTCATGTTTTTGAATGTTGCACCAAGAATAAAAAAGCAAGTGTGTTATATTTTATTTAATTTCAAATAAAATCAAAACATTTACAGATGAAAAAACAACAGATTATTGTATGTAGTGGAATATATTAATGTCACACATCAAACAAAGCAAACATCGATTTCCAATCGAGCAAAATGTTTATATATTCATTTGCCTCGTGGAGGCTATTTTGCACCTAATCTGCTCCTTGTAATTTTGCCTTGTAGTTATGAAATCGACAGGAGGATGACCTAACAAGACTAATTATATGTGATGTTCTGAAGCACTCGTCCTCACAATGGATTGCTCATGTGAAATTGACTTTGACTGAACTGGGGTTAAGAACTCTGTTCTTAGAGAGAAAGGGCATTTCCAAATGCAATTGTAGCTAAATTAAAAAGCAATTTATCTAAGACAACTGGAAAAATTAGAGACTGTTGCAAATTATAAAAATACAGTTGCGGCATATCTACCATTCTATATGGAAATGCTTCCCCTGTATCTAAAAACCCCATTAGACAAATTGAACAGATACCTATTGGTACACTTTAGATTGGACACTCTTTTCAACTACCGTACCACTGATTTTATGGTAGGCCCATGCGGAGAAGAAAAAGAAACACTAGCACACATCCTGATTTATTGCCCACAGTATAGGCCTTTTAGCCATCGTTGGCTCCTCCCTCTTTTTAAAGAACTACGATATCATCAAATTAAACCTCTGATATTTTTTTAAGATCGCTACCTGATGAAAAAAATATCTTTTGTATCTCACATTTTTTGAGAGAGATGCTTTTCCATCATAAAAATCCTGCTGACATGTGAGGGTTAATACAGGAACCTAAATATTTCATTAAAAGGTGCATAGAGATCTAATTCTATTGAATTATCAACAGAGATCCTTATTGCTGGCAAACCGAAGATATGCTGGTAATATGGAGTTGATGGGTATATGCATTTATTATGGTCAAATGTATCTAGTGGGGCAAAGATGTTTTTCACTCCACCTCAAGGTGGTACTGTTTATGATTATGACTATCATATGATTAATATAATGAGATTCATTAGCCCTACTAATTAGTAATGATATTTTAATCGCAATAAACATTCAGAAGTACTATAGTAACTTTTGACTGCAGATGGCTGGAATAGCTAGAAATATAACAAATTACTTGCTGTCATAATATGTAAATGTGAATGTCGTTAATCAATGAGTAAGGAATTCTTGTTAAGTTACACTAATTGATCATTGTATAGTGCAAAGAGCTCTCTATGTTTTTATCTGATATTTATATTTCATATTGTGTCTGCATTTAAAATACTTTATTTTAAAATTGTACCTGAAGTGTTTAGGGAATTTTTATATTTCTGAATAAACATTATTTGATTTGATTTGACTCTGTCAACCCTCCACCATCTGGATAGCTATTAAATAAATGAGTCAACACTCCCTCCAATTCACAGACCAATGTTTAATAAAAATAAAGCTGTGAAACTGTCCGACCCCAAACTGAACTTGGTTTTCAGGTTCCGAATCGCTGAGAGATCATATGTTTCAGTAATGGACTGAGCGAGCCTCTTTCCATTCCTACTAAACGGTGGACAGGGCCACTCCCTCTAAGTACCATATCTGCTCCGCATTAGCCAATCGTTGGGCAGCATACAAAGCTTTGAAGAAAGACAATAAAGTATCCCCTTTTTCTGGGTCTCTGTCGACTGCTGCCTCACACCCGTTAACTACATTAGCAATGAAAAAGCTCTGACTCAAGGCATTGAAGCACTAGCAATCACCCCAATTTATTAATATGTCACATTAACAATGAAATATTTCATTATTTTTTGTGCGCTAACATCCATTAGTCACCTTAACTTCCCTTTTAAACTGAAGGTTTTTTTTATTGGAATAACTATATTACTGCCTTCTATCCTACCATAGTGTGTATCAGCTAAAAATATAATGCAATATTTGAAGAGTGTGATATATTTTATAAAGCAATAAGGATCAGCATTCTGCACTTCCATAATGAAAAGGTCATATGCAATATGTCAACCTTATCAAGTTTCTCAATTTGCTGGCATCAAATTGCTACAAGCACAGCATGGCCTGGCATGGCATGGCATGGCATGGACCACAACAATATCAGAGCAGATGCTGGTTAAACCATTTGCCAAGGTCTGAGCTCTTAGCTAATTGGCTGTGGCCCTGAGAATACAGTAGATCTGTTCTCCTTCTCCTCCCACACTACCACCCTGGAAGCTTGCTGTGCACAGGAGAGGCATCAGATTGGTTATGCAGTCCAGGACTGAAGTTTAAGACTTTCCCAGTGTTTGCTGCTGTTTGGACACTGAACAACACTTGAACACATCCTGGGGACATGGCTGGACAGAGTCCCCCATAGATTTAGGAGGAGGGCACTCAGTCCTCCAGCCTAAAAGCATAGTCAAGGGGTATTTGCATTTGCTTATGCAGCTGACAAGCATTGCTATATCCTCGTACAATTAAAAGTAGAAGTCCGCTCTCAGACTAGGCCAATGGGAGCCATATACCAAGATTTGCTTTTGGTAACACTCTTCAAGAAAACAAGTAGGGGTGGTCGTTCACTTGCTTATCAGGCTCCCAGGGCATGGAATGCTCTTCCTGCTGCCTCAAGGGCCATCACAGTGGAATCATTCTTTGTAACCACGTTAAAACACCATCTGCTCCTTGAGTAGTCAGTAGCTAACTGATTAGTAAATCTGATGTTTTGCAGCCTGGTCAAAACAGACACTCCCAGTAATGGACTGCAATTTGGTTTATTTTTTTCCTTCTCCTTTTGTTTTTTTCTGATTTGGTTGGCCATGTGTCTCTATTTTAATGTGATGGTTTTGTTTTTAAACATGGTTAGTGTTCAGAAGAACTTTGTCATGACACGCCTCATAAAAGTTATTATTATTATTATTATTATTTATGGTAAATAGTGCTAATTAGTGGTATAAAGCAGAATGGCAGCAGTGATGTTAAAAAAACAAAACCCTTTGCTTTGTTTGGTCTTAACAGCAAAATATAGACCTTTGGTCTAATCTGCAAACAATATATAAATATGTATCTAATATATATTTTCACCTTAAAATAATACAGTAACAAAGTTACATTTGAGAAATATAACCAAACCACCTTTATACAATTTCCAAGATGTTCAATATATACACAATTCCCAACATTTACTGGTTATGTCCTTTTTGGGATTTTATTAAAAGGTCACTTAACTTACAGTACTGTTAACTGCAAAGTGATGTTTTGGCATAGGTGTACTTCCTAACACACTCTTTGCCCGAGACTTACCTTTGGCAAATCATCATCATTTTTCTTCTGCATCTGTTAGAAGAAAAAAGGAGCATACCAGTTAGAAACCACAGCCACAGCACCACCTCTTACCTACAGATAAACCCAAAAACTTTGGCAATCCCATAGGGGTTGGGTTGAATACACCAACTCTAATCTATATTTTCCCCCTTTCTTTTCCCCTGTTTTTTTTTGGTCTTAATTTCTCCAAAATAATTTTCATACTTCTTTTTATTCCCAAATATTTTTTACTGTTTCTTTTTTCTCATTTTATTTCCCCCAAATTTTTCTGTTAGTGTGCACTTTATTTAACGTATACTTTTTTTATCCAGCATGGTTTTTTACTTGTTTTTTTTCCTGTGCTGGTATGTTATCCTAGCTTCCCCTATAATTTCCTAAAAGTATTTATTTTCCGCTCTTGTTTTTCTGTTCAATCACCCTGTATGTTTTTCCCCTTTGCTAGTGTTCTCGCCTACCTTTCCCTGTAGCACGTTTTTCCTAAAAGCGTTCCTACAGTACAGTTCAGTACACAGAAATGTTACATTTACATACAAAACATATAAAATGCTTTGTTCCTCTTCTTTCTGTTTCCTAGGGTAGTATTAGTGTTTGTTTTTTATTAATCTGCAGATCTTTTCCCTTTTTTGTGCATAATTTTGTAAGTAGGCAGAGATTTAGGAGCCATTTTGGTGTTCTAAAGATCTGCAGTACCTAAAAACATTAGAATGGACTTGGAGCACATTTTCCTGTTCACCAACTGCACGTGAACCCAAGAGCCCCCTACTGCACCCTGGGGCAAGTAGCCACAAAATGGGCATTTTTCAGCCAAAATGTAAAGAGACCAAATTTAAAAACAATTACTAAAAACAGAAAGTCCCTCTACAAAGCATAGTTGGAGAGTCCCAAACACCCATCCAGGGAAGACAATGAGCTAATTGTATCAGGTAAGACCACTTAAGAAGGGAAAGGGAGAAATAGGAAGGCAGGAGGAAAATACGTGAGAACGCGCAGAGACGTGGTACTTACATCTATAACTGGCTTTTGCTAAAAGAAAAAGAGAGAACGTTAGTTTTTTTGAAAAAAGTTCATTATGGCATTTCTGTTTACATTATTAATAAATACAAAGCAATATTTAAAGCATGAATAAAAAAGAATCACGAGTCACAATTAGTATTTATTGCTCATAGATGGAGGTTTCACATATTAGTGTAAATAGAGTACAAATAATATACTATTCAGATGGTAGCAGAAACCGGTATTAAGTACACCCAGATAATACTTCATTGATGTTCATCATTGTATTTGTTTCAAGTGTTTAGAAAAATACAGAAATTAACTAAAAGACCCAACAATTAGTCTTGTGGCCTCATTATGAGTCTGGAATGTTAACTCTTAAAAATAACGTTTAACACCAAAAACATGAACGTTTATATTAACTTTACTAATGGTTTTTTTGTCGGTGTGAACTTCACAGACAATAAAAAGTTTGCTAATGTTAAATTATGAGTTTACTGAACAACAGTGTGGTAAATCCAACTGTCAACCATGGTTATCCGTGGCATTTTGTCCCTGATCGTAACATAGGCGATCAGGTCCAGAAAGCCATGGATAGCTATAATTGCATTTTACATGTCTAAGAAAATGCTACTTGGACATTAGCTGGCATAATGCATACCCATGTGGCATCTTCAGGTCTCACATGGCTATGTATTCTGCCAGTGGGGCACACAACCTGTGCACCCCAGGGCAACTACTAAAAATAACAGTTACCCCCAAACAAGTGTTATTTTTAATGTTATGAATGCATGCTAATATTAACTCATAATTTTATCTTGGTGTTATTTACAACAGACTCATAATTATTCATTAAGTTAAAATATGCGTTAGTAACAACTAAGACATTTTTTAACGTCTAACGCCAAACTCATAATGAGGGTGTCAGTATTTACTCTACAAAATACCAAAAATAATGTTCATTCAGTATCAGCTACAGCGGACATCAAGGGTCAAGCTCAAGATGGTCTCCCAAGCCTGGATTCTGTTGGCAATTACATTTGTAGAAGATAACCCTCTGAGTGCTGCTATCTCAGCAGCAGTCCATCTAATGAAGTCTGCTTCCATTATGTTATAAGGGGTGCTGCACTACTCTTCCAGTTCACAGCTATTCTTCTCAAGACAAGCACACAATGTAGTTTTGAAAACTGTACTCTGTATCTCTTACGCGTGCATGTAGAAAATATCTATAGAAACAAAAGTTCTTCTAAAAAATAGGCTTAAACTATACAAAACACTATGACCACAACATTTAAAATTCAATCTTAATTTTCTTTATTAAAATTGAATAATCCATGACAGTATCCAAATAATTTAATTAGAATCGTTGATCTATAATAACAATAATAACAAACATTAGAAAAGCTGTAAATCAATACATATTGGAACAATATATAGCAAGTCAACCCTCTAATAAAGGAATAAGTACGAAAAAGTGAATGGCGTGGTTTGAATGGGACACGTATGTGATTGTTTAAGCATAAGTACAACATGTTGTTTTTATTCCTTTATTAGAGTGTTGACTTGCTATATATTTTTCCATTATGTATCGATTTACAGCTTTTCTAATGTTCGTTATTATTGCTATTATGGATCAAACAATTCTAATTAAATGATCTGGATCCTGACATGGATTATTCCATTTTAATAAAGAAAATCAAGATTGAATTTTAAATGTTGTGGTCATAGTGTTTTGTATAGTTCAAGCCTATTTTTTAGAAGAACTTTTGTTTCTATGTACCTAACCCGCCCAGGGTGTTCTTCTAGGTGACTGGGTTTCCCCTGTGTTCCTGGAATGTAGGAAATATCCTTAACAGCTATACATAAGGGTCGTGAGGGAATTTAAGTGATCTGATTTCATCAATTTAAAAAACTATCTCTTACACAAATTGTCTCAATATTCTACATTTCCATACCATGTGCCTAAAATATGGTTTGTCTTTCAGACATCTAAAACATTTATCGCAACGCTGTGGATTGGATTTAAGTAATTAGTGATGTAGAAGATCCTTTCTGTGCATTATACTGAATTGGACAAATTTAAACACTGTATTCCTAGACACATGTTTGGTGTGAAGACATACAATATCACATTCCATGTCATAAAAGTCTGTCACAATATCATGCAAACTTTGCTTTAGGAGCAGCAAACGCTGCAACTAAAGCACAGATAGAGCACAGACTCACTGTGGCCGTGCTCTCCTACTTGT
>JAXIUS010000048.1:0-12854 GCA_035593325.1 Pseudotriton montanus
ATCAGGCCCTTACATGACCTCCCGGTTGAGCATGGCGTTATTTTCCAAAATTACACAGATGACTCCCAGTTGGTCTTCGAACTCTGTGGTAGCTATCAAGCTGACTGGAACTCCATCGCCAGTGTCTTTGACAAGATTCAGGCATGGATGGATCAGAATTGGCTCTGCCTTAATGTTGAAAAAACCGAGCTGCTTTTGGCAGGCTCCAGACAAGGCAGAGCCAATCTACCCAAAGAGTACAGGTTTTTCAAGCTAGGAGGGGCTGATATCCAGACTACCGACAAAGTGAAATCTCTCGGTGTCTTTTTCAATGCCGACTTGGGCATGAGCTCTCATGTGTCCTACATCAATCCGGACCTCTGCCTACTACTTGAGACTCTTGCAGCAGTTGAGTCCACTCTTGTCGAGAGCTAACCGTGCGATCATTGCCAACTGCATCCTGGGTGCCAAGTTGGACTATAATAACTCGCTTCTAGCTGGTTCACCCGATTATCTTGTGAAGCAGATGCAGGCAATTCAACTATCAGCCGCGTGAGCAGTATGCTGCCTCAGAAAGTATGACCATGTTTCTGAGGCACTTGCATCGACAGGGTGGATTCCGGTCAAACGGAGAATTCAAATCAAAGTCTGTTCCTTGGCATTCAGGGGCCTCAAGGGCATACTGCCGGGTTACATGAACCAATACATTGTTCCCTATAGGCCATCCCGTTCTTTGAGATCCTCAAACCAATTGCTACTCACAGTTACTCAAGTCAAGAAATCTCGTGCAGAAGGGAGACTGTTCTCAATTGCCTGTGCTAGGGCATGGAATGCATTGCCGTTAGATATTCATACATATAATTCCTT
Source organism: Pseudotriton montanus (assembly GCA_035593325.1). Classification (NCBI taxonomy): domain Eukaryota; kingdom Metazoa; phylum Chordata; class Amphibia; order Caudata; family Plethodontidae; genus Pseudotriton; species Pseudotriton montanus. The sequence goes on from JAXIUS010000048.1 coordinate 847, forward strand.
CCCCAGCTTCAAACGAAAATTGAAAATCCTACTGTCTGGTTAGTGATCCCTGCATTGTAGCGGTCCCGGCTTATATGACCCTCTGCTAGCCTTAAGATATGTTCCTCATGTGTTTTTTATCCTGTCCAGAACCCCGTTATGTTTTATTTGTTTATGTATGCTGTTGTTCTGTTCTGCGCCTAGATGCCTCTCGGCTTGGGACGCAGCCCAAATAAATAATAATAATAATAATAATCATCCCACCTCTGCCGGTTGAGCAGGTGAAGAGTCTAGGGGTATGGTTCTTGGTATCAGGGACGGCTGTCACCCATGCCAAAACGGTGGTCGGGTCAGCCACTACCAATTGAAATGCTTAGCACCAATATTCTCCCTCTTGCACCAGGATCAGCGGGCCATGCTTTGCCAATCTTTAGTCCTTTCAAAACCAAGGTACTGTGACACTTTTCTTTTTTTTTTTTCCATAGGAATGACCATTAAGGGTGGTGAAGGATTATGCAAACTGCAGAACAGGGCAGTAAGGATGGTAATGGGTTGAGAAAATGTGACCATGTCACGGAGGCGAGGAAACATTGGGATGACTGACGTTGGGACAACAACAAAAGTTGAAGGGTCTGTGTATAATGTGGCGGGCACTTCATGGGCAGGGCCTGTCGTACCTGAGAAACGAATTTGTGCGGTGCTCCCCTCATAACACTCCACGTAATCAACATAAGTGGAAAGTCCATGTGGCCAGTTTCAAGAGAAAAAGAGCGGTAGGGCAGGCGTTGTCCCAGTTGGGCCCAGTATGGTGGAACAACCTGCCCACAGGAACCCGCCTGGAACATTCCTTTCCGACTTTCAAGAGACTAGTGAAGGTTTTTCTGTTGGAGTGCTCATTGTGTCGGAGGTCTGCTAAGGTTCAGTAAGCAACCTTTGAGACATCACGCAAAATGTCGAAAATGAAAAGACGTGTGTGCACAAGTTATTGATGTCAACATCTCATTTATTCTTGGAAGAGGATGTCTGTTAACTAAAATATTCCTATGCTGTTTTTTTAAGTTAACACACAGTCTAATCTTACCAGTGGGCTTCTGTACAATCATCATTAGAGAAACCAACCTTGAAGCTTAGTATGCTCTAATACATTACACTGAAGCAAAGCCAATGATATGGTGCTGAGTATACAGATGGAACAGTTGGTAAAAAAAACCTTGAACCATTTGGAGTAATAGTCCACCAGGACCAAGGCATACCTTGAAGAAAGCGGCAAACCATCCATTGGCCCGATTATGTCCAACCCTAACTTGTTCCATGGTCCATTTCCAATTTCTACTGGTGTGAGTGGCTGCTTTCCTGTTTTCAGAACTTTATCACTTGCTGAACACGTAACACAAAATGTAACTGATTCATCAAGTTCTGAGTCCATAGCTGGCCACCAATACCATTCACATACTCTCCTTTTTGTCAAGGACCTCCCTTATATGGCCTTCGTGTCCCAATGCAATAATTTTACTTCTAAGGGACTTTGGTGGAACCATCCTATCTGATCTCTTAAGGCCAAAATGTGTCAGTTAACTCATCCCATACTGTTTTAAAAACAGAACCTTCACTTATTTGTGACCCATTACGCAAACTAATGCACACTTCTTTGTACTCTTCATCCTCTTCCATCGCCTTTAACCCCTCCTCTTTTGACAGTGACTCACTCCATTCACTTATGCACCACACGTCATCATTACACTCAACTGTATTAATCACATCTTCTATCATTTCTTCTGGACAACACCTTTCAACCTCTTGTCCTAGTCTAGATAAAAAGTCTGCACCTACATTCTCCTTTCCTGGAATATATTGTACACTGAACCTAAACTCCATCAAATCTATCACCCATCTATTTATTCTCGAACTCACATTCTTGGTACCCCCAGTTGTAAAAATGAATGTAAGAGGCTTATGATCTGTTTTAAGGGTGAAATGTGCACCCCACAGGTAATTATTAAAATAATTCACACCCACCAACACGCTAGCCACTCTCTTTCTATTGTGGAGTAATTTAGCTCATGTTTCCTCAAAGCTTGTGATGCAAAAGCCACAATTCTCTCCTTTACTCCCCAACTCTGGCTTAAAACTACTCCTAGACCTTTCATACTGGCATCCACACTGATTGTGCTCTTACTGCCCACATCAAATAACGCCAACGATGTTGCTGTACATATGTTCTTTTTGATCGCCCTAAAAGCCAACTCACACCCTTCTGTCCATACATATCACACCTTTTCTTTAAGCAACTCCCTCATGGGAGCAGTAATGGATGCAAAATTCTCTACGAACTTGGAGTAATATTCCGCAAGCCCTAAGAAGGACCTTAATTCAGCTTTATCCTTCGGACACACTGCCTTTTCTATTGCCTCCACCAAACTCTGTTTTGGTCTCACTCCATCCTTTCCCAAAGTATGTCCCAAATATGTGACCTCCCGCTGTTTTAACTTGCACTTCTCAATTTGAATTGTTAAACCACATTTTCTCAACCTTTCAAAAACTTGCATTACCCGCTTATCATGAGTGCTCTCAGTATCACCTGTAACTAGGATATCATCCTGGAAACAATACACTCCCGGCATATCACCAAAAATTGATTCCATAATTCTCTGGAAGACCGCCGAGGCCGACGCCAGGCCAAACGGCATGCGCTCATATCTGAAGGCACCAAAAGGTGTTATAAAGGATGTGAGGTGTTTACTCTCCTCCTCCAATTCAATTTGGTGATATGCTGAGGATAAATCTATCGTGGTGAACCACGTTGACGGTTTCATAGTTTGCAAAAGCACGTTCACGTTCGGTAGGGGATACCTATCTACCCATATTCTGGAGTTAAGGTCCTGCAAGTCAACACATAACCTCCATTTCCCGCTGGCTTTCATCACCATCACCACCGGAAATAACCACAAAGACGACTCAATCTGCTTGATAACACCATTTTTCAACAAAGAGTCAATTTCTTCTTTCATGGCTTCTCTCTGCCTCCATTTCACCTCCCGTACCTTATGGACTACTGGTTCCACTCCCCTCTTGGTATTAATCCGCAGTTTAAATCCTTTAAACTTTCCCAAACCATCTTTTGTTACAGTTGGGAATTTGGTCAAGAGACAATTTTTAAAATCACTTCCTTTCAGACCATCACTAACTAGATCCTGATTCTCTGACAAAGCCATAACAGGATGCTCTGTTCCAGGCCTCAACACAATCTTCAGATCACCTTGATCTGTCCACCCTAATAGGTTTCCTCCCTTTCCAGTCACATAAACCTTTGTTTGCGTGGCACGGTCTTTAAACTCAATTTTTGACACAAAATAACCAATAATTTCCACAGAAACGCCACCATAAGCATCAGGGAAAATATCTGATACCTCCAAATCACACTGGAAAAACCTAGCATAATCCTCGAATGATAAAATAGTATAGTGTGATCCACTGTCCACTAGCATTGACAAACTCACACCACCAATAACTACTTTACACTGTGGTTCCTGTTTCCTTCCCACCTTGGAAACTGTTGTTTCAAGCATGTTTAAACCTGGTGAAAAATTCTCCTCCAGCACTTCACACACACCAATTTCATTCACTTTTTTTGCTTCTTGACCCTTATGGTTAGTCTTGCACATTTTGGCAAAATGCCCCTTGCGTCCACATCTAAGACACTCATACTTCCACGCAATGCACATTTTAGATGTGCCAACATGACCTTCCCGACCACACCTGTCACACACCAATTTTCCTGAACTCGCCGAATTGAACTTCTCTCCGGCATAATTTTTCGTATACATCTCTTTACCATACTTCTTAACTTGCATAGAAATCTCAGAAACCTCTCTCGTCTCATTTCCTTTTCTATTAATTTTTTCTACTATTTCTGTGGATTTTTCAATTGTTCTTGCCAATTCCACTGCTTCTAATAATGAAGGATTTCTTTTCTGCCACAGCCTTTGCTGAATTTTCCTATCCACAGCATGCATCATTAGTTGATCTCTAATTGTTATATCAACTATATTCGAAACATCCTCAAACTTACACTTTGCCGCTAAGGCTCGCAAAGCTGTAACATACTGATCAACTGTTTCACCCTGTAACTGCACTCTTGAATAAAACAAATACCTTTCATAAATGACATTTACTTGCTCACCAAATTGAATATCTAACCTTCTTAAAGTCATGTCATATTCACTTTCACCCTCCAGTGCAACAATTGTTGGCAAATACTTATACACCCTTTGACCTTCGCTCCCCAAATTGCTCAACAATATTGCCACCTTCCTTTCATCCTCAATATATTTACCACCAATAGCCAACATGTAACTCTTAAACATGTCCCTCCAATCCTCCCATACAATTGGTGGTGTTCCTGGGGATGACAAAAATGCTGGCGGAGCAGTTACATTAATGTTCATCATATTCTGCATAGAATAAAAATGATGCTGATTCAACAAATCAGTCTGTCCATCTATTGTTCCATGTTTAACATTTTCATTTTTATTTTCTCCATCTTCACCATTTGGTGATAAATCCACATCTTCACCGCCTTCTGGCTGCAGCACTGGCATTTCACCATGGCCTCTGTCACCTTTTTCCCTCTGGCGTCCTGTTTTCCTTTTCCTTCCCATGGTTTATATTTTCCTTCACACGTGCAGTTGCAGCCCAGCATCACACAGCGCACAGGGGCGCGTTGCTAGGGAAACCAAGGACACCTCCTCTGATGCGCCTGAGCACACCTCACACCAAACAGAGCTGACAGAAAACAGATGCGTTTTTAAAACGCTTCACAGTATTACTTCTGATGGCGATTGACTAAACTAAAATTCGGAACCTTGGCACACCACTTCCTAGATGACAGCTGCTAGACTTCAACTGCAATAAACCGCAATTGCCACACTCCACTGCCTCTGCTGCTTGCTGACCAAGGCAGGAACACAGTAAAATAATAATTTCGGAATGTGGAAATTTCTTCTTTGGGGCTGCGCCCGCCCGACCCAGCAGTGACTGAAGGCTGCGCCCGACCCCAGATTCAGCACGAACCAGTGCTAAAATAAACAGTCCAAATTACTCCTTGCACGGACAGAATTCGCCACAGCGGTCTCCAATTATACTGCTGCACAAATGCATTTACGCACCTTGAGTTGATCTAGCTGTGCCTTGACAGAAGTAATATGAACAGCACGAAAAATAAACTTCTTTCCTTAAGGTAAGATTTTTTTTTTTCAGCTTTTTTTTTTCCTTTCCTGTGTTACCTCTGTAAATTTCGTCCTGAAAGGTGCTGCCCTTGCGGCTAGCAGCCGCAGTCGGGAAGGAAGACTTCATATCGGCTGTTAGGGCATCATTCATGTGCCAGCCCCTACAGTGCATCCCAAAATTTTTGGGAGGGATAGAGTGAGGCTTGGAAATGAGATAATATTAAATTCAAATAATTATCTTGAGGACAGTTGAGCGCAGGAAACATCAGGGAAGCTTTTAAATGTTCTGGCGTCTCATGCAAATGTTTCCATATCTTCGGGATATCGATTTGTCATTTACGGACCCCCGGACGGGCAGGCGGGGAAGGGGGAGGTCATGACCTCCCCCTTCCCCGCCTGCCCGTCCGGGGGTCCGTAAATGACAAATCGATATCCCGAAGATATGGAAACATTTGCATGAGACGCCAGAACATTTAAAAGCTTCCCTGATGTTTCCTGCGCTCAACTGTCCTCAAGATAATTATTTGAATTTAATATTATCTCATTTCCAAGCCTCACTCTATCCCTCCCAAAAATTTTGGGATGCACTGTAGGGGCTGGCACATGAATGATGCCCTAACAGCCGATATGAAGTCTTCCTTCCCGACTGCGGCTGCTAGCCGCAAGGGCAGCACCTTTCAGGACGAAATTTACAGAGGTAACACAGGAAAGGAAAAAAAAAAGCTGAAAAAAAAAAATCTTACCTTAAGGAAAGAAGTTTATTTTTCGTGCTGTTCATATTACTTCTGTCAAGGCACAGCTAGATCAACTCAAGGTGCGTAAATGCATTTGTGCAGCAGTATAATTGGAGACCGCTGTGGCGAATTCTGTCCGTGCAAGGAGTAATTTGGACTGTTTATTTTAGCACTGGTTCGTGCTGAATCTGGGGTCGGGCGCAGCCTTCAGTCACTGCTGGGTCGGGCGGGCGCAGCCCCAAAGAAGAAATTTCCACATTCCGAAATTATTATTTTACTGTGTTCCTGCCTTGGTCAGCAAGCAGCAGAGGCAGTGGAGTGTGGCAATTGCGGTTTATTGCAGTTGAAGTCTAGCAGCTGTCATCTAGGAAGTGGTGTGCCAAGGTTCCGAATTTTAGTTTAGTCAATCGCCATCAGAAGTAATACTGTGAAGCGTTTTAAAAACGCATCTGTTTTCTGTCAGCTCTGTTTGGTGTGAGGTGTGCTCAGGCGCATCAGAGGAGGTGTCCTTGGTTTCCCTAGCAACGCGCCCCTGTGCGCTGTGTGATGCTGGGCTGCAACTGCACGTGTGAAGGAAAATATAAACCATGGGAAGGAAAAGGAAAACAGGACGCCAGAGGGAAAAAGGTGACAGAGGCCATGGTGAAATGCCAGTGCTGCAGCCAGAAGGCGGTGAAGATGTGGATTTATCACCAAATGGTGAAGATGGAGAAAATAAAAATGAAAATGTTAAACATGGAACAATAGATGGACAGACTGATTTGTTGAATCAGCATCATTTTTATTCTATGCAGAATATGATGAACATTAATGTAACTGCTCCGCCAGCATTTTTGTCATCCCCAGGAACACCACCAATTGTATGGGAGGATTGGAGGGACATGTTTAAGAGTTACATGTTGGCTATTGGTGGTAAATATATTGAGGATGAAAGGAAGGTGGCAATATTGTTGAGCAATTTGGGGAGCGAAGGTCAAAGGGTGTATAAGTATTTGCCAACAATTGTTGCACTGGAGGGTGAAAGTGAATATGACATGACTTTAAGAAGGTTAGATATTCAATTTGGTGAGCAAGTAAATGTCATTTATGAAAGGTATTTGTTTTATTCAAGAGTGCAGTTACAGGGTGAAACAGTTGATCAGTATGTTACAGCTTTGCGAGCCTTAGCGGCAAAGTGTAAGTTTGAGGATGTTTCGAATATAGTTGATATAACAATTAGAGATCAACTAATGATGCATGCTGTGGATAGGAAAATTCAGCAAAGGCTGTGGCAGAAAAGAAATCCTTCATTATTAGAAGCAGTGGAATTGGCAAGAACAATTGAAAAATCCACAGAAATAGTAGAAAAAATTAATAGAAAAGGAAATGAGACGAGAGAGGTTTCTGAGATTTCTATGCAAGTTAAGAAGTATGGTAAAGAGATGTATACGAAAAATTATGCCGGAGAGAAGTTCAATTCGGCGAGTTCAGGAAAATTGGTGTGTGACAGGTGTGGTCGGGAAGGTCATGTTGGCACATCTAAAATGTGCATTGCGTGGAAGTATGAGTGTCTTAGATGTGGACGCAAGGGGCATTTTGCCAAAATGTGCAAGACTAACCATAAGGGTCAAGAAGCAAAAAAAGTGAATGAAATTGGTGTGTGTGAAGTGCTGGAGGAGAATTTTTCACCAGGTTTAAACATGCTTGAAACAACAGTTTCCAAGGTGGGAAGGAAACAGGAACCACAGTGTAAAGTAGTTATTGGTGGTGTGAGTTTGTCAATGCTAGTGGACAGTGGATCACACTATACTATTTTATCATTCGAGGATTATGCTAGGTTTTTCCAGTGTGATTTGGAGGTATCAGATATTTTCCCTGATGCTTATGGTGGCGTTTCTGTGGAAATTATTGGTTATTTTGTGTCAAAAATTGAGTTTAAAGACCGTGCCACGCAAACAAAGGTTTATGTGACTGGAAAGGGAGGAAACCTATTAGGGTGGACAGATCAAGGTGATCTGAAGATTGTGTTGAGGCCTGGAACAGAGCATCCTGTTATGGCTTTGTCAGAGAATCAGGATCTAGTTAGTGATGGTCTGAAAGGAAGTGATTTTAAAAATTGTCTCTTGACCAAATTCCCAACTGTAACAAAAGATGGTTTGGGAAAGTTTAAAGGATTTAAACTGCGGATTAATACCAAGAGGGGAGTGGAACCAGTAGTCCATAAGGTACGGGAGGTGAAATGGAGGCAGAGAGAAGCCATGAAAGAAGAAATTGACTCTTTGTTGAAAAATGGTGTTATCAAGCAGATTGAGTCGTCTTTGTGGTTATTTCCGGTGGTGATGGTGATGAAAGCCAGCGGGAAATGGAGGTTATGTGTTGACTTGCAGGACCTTAACTCCAGAATATGGGTAGATAGGTATCCCCTACCGAACGTGAACGTGCTTTTGCAAACTATGAAACCGTCAACGTGGTTCACCACGATAGATTTATCCTCAGCATATCACCAAATTGAATTGGAGGAGGAGAGTAAACACCTCACATCCTTTATAACACCTTTTGGTGCCTTCAGATATGAGCGCATGCCGTTTGGCCTGGCGTCGGCCTCGGCGGTCTTCCAGAGAATTATGGAATCAATTTTTGGTGATATGCCGGGAGTGTATTGTTTCCAGGATGATATCCTAGTTACAGGTGATACTGAGAGCACTCATGATAAGCGGGTAATGCAAGTTTTTGAAAGGTTGAGAAAATGTGGTTTAACAATTCAAATTGAGAAGTGCAAGTTAAAACAGCGGGAGGTCACATATTTGGGACATACTTTGGGAAAGGATGGAGTGAGACCAAAACAGAGTTTGGTGGAGGCAATAGAAAAGGCAGTGTGTCCGAAGGATAAAGCTGAATTAAGGTCCTTCTTAGGGCTTGCGGAATATTACTCCAAGTTCGTAGAGAATTTTGCATCCATTACTGCTCCCATGAGGGAGTTGCTTAAAGAAAAGGTGTGATATGTATGGACAGAAGGGTGTGAGTTGGCTTTTAGGGCGATCAAAAAGAACATATGTACAGCAACATCGTTGGCGTTATTTGATGTGGGCAGTAAGAGCACAATCAGTGTGGATGCCAGTATGAAAGGTCTAGGAGTAGTTTTAAGCCAGAGTTGGGGAGTAAAGGAGAGAATTGTGGCTTTTGCATCACAAGCTTTGAGGAAACATGAGCTAAATTACTCCACAATAGAAAGAGAGTGGCTAGCGTGTTGGTGGGTGTGAATTATTTTAATAATTACCTGTGGGGTGCACATTTCACCCTTAAAACAGATCATAAGCCTCTTACATTCATTTTTACAACTGGGGGTACCAAGAATGTGAGTTCGAGAATAAATAGATGGGTGATAGATTTGATGGAGTTTAGGTTCAGTGTACAATATATTCCAGGAAAGGAGAATGTAGGTGCAGACTTTTTATCTAGACTAGGACAAGAGGTTGAAAGGTGTTGTCCAGAAGAAATGATAGAAGATGTGATTAATACAGTTGAGTGTAATGATGACGTGTGGTGCATAAGTGAATGGAGTGAGTCACTGTCAAAAGAGGAGGGGTTAAAGGCGATGGAAGAGGATGAAGAGTACAAAGAAGTGTGCATTAGTTTGCGTAATGGGTCACAAATAAGTGAAGGTTCTGTTTTTAAAACAGTATGGGATGAGTTAACTGACACATTTTGGCCTTAAGAGATCAGATAGGATGGTTCCACCAAAGTCCCTTAGAAGTAAAATTATTGCATTGGGACACGAAGGCCATATAAGGGAGGTCCTTGACAAAAAGGAGAGTATGTGAATGGTATTGGTGGCCAGCTATGGACTCAGAACTTGATGAATCAGTTACATTTTGTGTTACGTGTTCAGCAAGTGATAAAGTTCTGAAAACAGGAAAGCAGCCACTCACACCAGTAGAAATTGGAAATGGACCATGGAACAAGTTAGGGTTGGACATAATCGGGCCAATGGATGGTTTGCCGCTTTCTTCAAGGTATGCCTTGGTCCTGGTGGACTATTACTCCAAATGGTTCAAGGTTTTTTTTACCAACTGTTCCATCTGTATACTCAGCACCATATCATTGGCTTTGCTTCAGTGTAATGTATTAGAGCATACTAAGCTTCAAGGTTGGTTTCTCTAATGATGATTGTACAGAAGCCCACTGGTAAGATTAGACTGTGTGTTAACTTAAAAAAACAGCATAGGAATATTTTAGTTAACAGACATCCTCTTCCAAGAATAAATGAGATGTTGACATCAATAACTTGTGCACACACGTCTTTTCATTTTCGACATTTTGCGTGATGTCTCAAAGGTTGCTTACTGAACCTTAGCAGACCTCCGACACAATGAGCACTCCAACAGAAAAACCTTCACTAGTCTCTTGAAAGTCGGAAAGGAATGTTCCAGGCGGGTTCCTGTGGGCAGGTTGTTCCACCATACTGGGCCCAACTGGGACAACGCCTGCCCTACCGCTCTTTTTCTCTTGAAACTGGCCACATGGACTTTCCACTTATGTTGATTACGTGGAGTGTTATGAGGGGAGCACCGCACAAATTCGTTTCTCAGGTACGACAGGCCCTGCCCATGAAGTGCCCGCCACATTATACACAGACCCTTCAACTTTTGTTGTTGTCCCAACGTCAGTCATCCCAATGTTTCCTCGCCTCCGTGACATGGTCACATTTTCTCAACCCATTACCATCCTTACTGCCCTGTTCTGCAGTTTGCATAATCCTTCACCACCCTTAATGGTCATTCCTATGGAAAAAAAAAAAAGAAAAGTGTCACAGTACCTTGGTTTTGAAAGGACTAAAGATTGGCAAAGCATGGCCCGCTGATCCTGGTGCAAGAGGGAGAATATTGGTGCTAAGCATTTCAATTGGTAGTGGCTGACCCGACCACCGTTTTGGCATGGGTGACAGCCGTCCCTGATACCAAGAACCATACCCCTAGACTCTTCACCTGCTCAACCGGCAGAGGTGGGATGATTATTATTATTATTATTATTTATTTGGGCTGCGTCCCAAGCCGAGAGGCATCTAGGCGCAGAACAGAACAACAGCATACATAAACAAATAAAACATAACGGGGTTCTGGACAGGATAAAAAACACATGAGGAACATATCTTAAGGCTAGCAGAGGGTCATATAAGCCGGGACCGCTACAATGCAGGGATCACTAACCAGACAGTAGGATTTTCAATTTTCGTTTGAAGCTGGGGAAGGAATTATATGTATGAATATCTAACGGCAATGCATTCCATGCCCTAGCACAGGCAATTGAGAACAGTCTCCCTTCTGCACGAGATTTCTTGACTTGAGTAACTGTGAGTAGCAATTGGTTTGAGGATCTCAAAGAACGGGATGGCCTATAGGGAACAATGTATTGGTTCATGTAACCCGGCAGTATGCCCTTGAGGCCCCTGAATGCCAAGGAACAGACTTTGATTTGAATTCTCCGTTTGACCGGAATCCACCCTGTCGATGCAAGTGCCTCAGAAACATGGTCATACTTTCTGAGGCAGCATACTGCTCACGCGGCTGATAGTTGAATTGCCTGCATCTGCTTCACAAGATAATCGGGTGAACCAGCTAGAAGCGAGTTATTATAGTCCAACTTGGCACCCAGGATGCAGTTGGCAATGATCGCACGGTTAGCTCTCGACAAGAGTGGACTCAACTGCTGCAAGAGTCTCAAGTAGTAGGCAGAGGTCCGGATTGATGTAGGACACATGAGAGCTCATGCCCAAGTCGGCATTGAAAAAGACACCGAGAGATTTCACTTTGTCGGTAGTCTGGATATCAGCCCCTCCTAGCTTGAAAAACCTGTACTCTTTGGGTAGATTGGCTCTGCCTTGTCTGGAGCCTGCCAAAAGCAGCTCGGTTTTTTCAACATTAAGGCAGAGCCAATTCTGATCCATCCATGCCTGAATCTTGTCAAAGACACTGGCGATGGAGTTCCAGTCAGCTTGATAGCTACCACAGAGTTCGAAGACCAACTGGGAGTCATCTGTGTAATTTTGGAAAATAACGCCATGCTCAACCGGGAGGTCATGTAAGGGCCTGAT
>JAXIUS010000049.1:0-12848 GCA_035593325.1 Pseudotriton montanus
TTATGCCAATAAAGATAACTAATAGAGAATCTTTAAGTTCAAAGAAAGCCCGCCTGTAATTCTTCACTGGGTGAAAAAATATTCTTCCACTGGGCCTGCGGGAAGTAGTTCAATGTTCAGTTGCTTTTCCTGCCAGAACACATTGCAGCTATCACAGGTACTATTAAAAGCAACTTACCTATGGAGCCCATCACTACTCTATAACGGGCAATGCATGCCATGCAGGTCATTGCATCCTTAGCAAAGATCATATTTTGAGAAATGTAAAAGTAAATTTAATTGGATTTAATAAGTGTCAGTTGCAAATCAATGATAACAGCATTTACTACCAGCAGTTGGCACCAAACACGCAAAAGATTGGTATTACTAATGCTTGTTTAGTTTTCTGATAGTACCGCCTGCAGGCGGCACTGTCAGAAGACCTATGTGACTAAAGACAAGAAGGCGTTGTGGGCGATTTTGTTCACGCTTTTCACATTCTTAGGCCTCACAGACGCCAGACTGATCGAAGATGGCAGTCTGCCTGTAGTGCCCACCCTCTTCAAAACATCATTGGGATGTCATTTTTTTGGAATCGTGGTGAGAGTGAGAGAGCAGCTTTTTTTTACTGGTAAGTCATGTGTGGGCCCAGTGTGTTTGATGAGGTCATTGGTTGTAAGTACAGGGATACCCCCACCCCCTTGCGTTGGTCACATTTGCTTGCCATTAATGTTACAGCTGTGCAGAGTGCAAGTTCCATAATTTTCATTCAATTTTTTTGCCAACACACTCCGGCCTTTAGTCCCCTTTTGCCCTTCCCTTCCCCCCATCCCTAGCAATTAGTTGAGATAAGAGATGAAAGCGTGTGCTTTGTAGACGCTCGGATCAGCGTGTGCTGAGCAATGAAGGGGATGTGCTACACGAGCCTGCTCTCAAACATACTGAGGTATTGTTTCCAGATTTGCCTGCCTTTAGCCCCCTATGACCTTCTATTGCCCCCCTTTCATTGGTCACAATTGCTTGCCATTAATGTTAATGCTGTGTGGAATGCAATTTGCGCTCACTCTCAAACGTACGGAGGTATCGTTTCCAGATTTGCATGCCTTTAGCCCCCTATTAGCCTCTATTGTCCCCCCCTTTCATTGGTCACATTTGCTTGCCATTAACGTTACAGCTGTGCAGACGGCAAGTTACATTCTTTTCATGCAGTTCCTTTGCCAGGACACTCCAGCCTTTAGCCTCCTTTTGCCCTTGCCCTTCCCCCCCACACCTCACTTTCATTGTTCACATTTGCTTGCCGGATGCGCAGTGTGCTACTTCCATTGTTTTCATTGGAGCCTTTTGCCTGGACTCCCCGGCCTTTAGCCCCCTTTTGTCCCCCCTTTTTCAATGCTTGCTCACATTTCTCACACTCACTGAAAATGTGCAATCCTCCTTCTCTGACTGGCCATGCACCCCAGCACGACTGGCGGCAAGCAGATATATATGGCGTGTATTTATTTCTTTAATATGGCTCCGGCTCGTCTTTTCAGTCTGGCAGATGTTATTTATTATTTTTTTATTTTACAGCCACTCCAAGGGCTTGAACTCTGGATGGCTGTTGATCAGAGCGAACAGCAAACCACCGGTTAACCGAAGCAGCCGAATTGTCATTAATGGCTTTTCCGTGAATAGCGCTTTTTTCATACAGTTCCACGGCTCTGGCAGCTGCGAGGAGAAGAAAGTAGGGTGTGAGACAGTTGTGTTTTCAGGTTCCCAAAAGACTCTGGGCTACAGCCCTCCCTCCAAAGAATAAATTAAAGTACGATGGGCCTGATCCACAAACAAATCTTTATGCCACGTAAAACCCTGCTGATGTCAGAATGGATTTGTGCGTAAAAGTGCCTCTTCACAAAAACACTTATTGTGCATGAGTGCGTGTCAGACCAGACCATTAAATTATTATGGCTGCAAAAGTCAACACCCCACAAACATAGATTCACAATGCCCTGAAAGTAAAAATGCCTCACTGCCGTAGACAACGGCTGACAAATGCAACCTAAGGCTGACAGCCGTGAGTTACAGCTGTCAGCCGTAAATTATGGCTCTCCCTCTCTGGATACAGGATAAAACATGGTTCTAGTTTCCTTGGTAAGCATTTTTGTTTAATTTAAGTTGTAAAAAATGTCTTGTTCCTGGATTTAGTTCTCTTTTTTGGAAAGTGTTTTTTGAATCCAGGCCACTGTTTAATCTAAGCCAAATTATGGCTGTACGAGTAGTAAGGTCTTTTTAACAGTTACATATCTACTCTAAAGCCCTCATTAAGAGTTACTCTGTAAATCCGTGTGATTTACCGAGTAACTGTCTGATTTTGGCCTAACAAACAATTACGAGTTTTCACACTCAGGAAAATCATGTTACTCTGTAACATGATTTTACCGAATGTTTTCACTCGGTAATTCAATTCGTATTACCAATTTTTCGCACTTTGAAAAATCAGCAATACCGATTGAAAATTTATATATATTTTTAAAATAAAAAAAAATATTTTAATATTTTTATTAATTGTGCCCAGCCATGGCTGGACATAATTAATATCCCAGAAGGTAATCCAAGCATTTTTGGGGCCCTGGGTTTATTTTTTTAATTTTACCATTTGCCATAGGGCAACAGGTAAAATACTCGTTAACTCATTAGGAGTTGCTTTTTTTTTTGAAAAATACAAATTTATACTCGGTATGACCAAGTGGATTCACACATTGTGGATCCACTCGGTAATACTGAGTTTCAAAACCCGTAATTCAGGTACTCGGTAAAACACTCGGTAACAATCTACCTCGAATCCGGAGCCTATAGTCTATGGGGTTCCACAGGGATCGTGTGTGTCACCGGCCCTGTTTAATGTTTATTTGAGATCCCTGTGTGATTTGCTGACGGAAGAGGGGGTGTTTTTCGCCAATTATGCTGATGACACACAGCTTGTGTTCAGGCTGTGTGGCACATATCAGAATGATGCAGATACGATCAGCCGGGTGTATGACCTAGTTAGTGGTTGGATGAAAAAGCACTGGATGTGTTTAAACCCAGGGAAAACAGAGATTTTGGTATTTGGGTCAGATCGCAAAAGGAAGAACTTAGATGAGAAATATGCCTCATTTGAGATTGGGGGCAGCATAATTAAAAATGTTGAGAAGGTGAAGACTCTGGGAGTGTACCTGCAAGCATCCTTAGGTTGTGAGGCTCAGGTCAACTATGTTGTGAAGAACTCACATTACTATGCCCGTCTCATTCGTAATTTAAGACCTTATATATCAGAGGACAGCTGCGCCACGGTCGCGAGAGCATTTTTACTCTCGAGGCTTGATTATTGCAATTCTCTATTAGCTGGTGCAACCAAGGCATGTATGGATAAGTTACAAGTGTTGCAAAATATGGCAGTGTGGTTGGTAAAGGTCCTACCACGCAGAGAACATGTCTCCCCAGCCCGTAGGGAGCTGCATTGGCTACCGGTGGCGGATAGAGTTGTTTTCAAGGTGACTACCCTGGTACATAGGTGTGTTTACGGAAGGGCCCCTCGGAACCTCCATAAGAGAGTTAAGCTTTATGTACCAGGTAGAGAACTCCGGTCCAGTTTACTGGCACATCTAGAGGTTCCTAGAGTGAAGAAGGCTAGGGCCAGTGGCAGATCCTTTCAGTACAGGGCCGCCCTTGCCTGGAACTGCCTCCCGGAGACCCTGCGCTTGGAATCTAGATGGGAGGTATTCCGAAAAAAACTGAAGACACATTTATTCAATTAGCACCCTGGAAGAAGGTTCTGGTACCTTCTTTGGCGGTCAAATGTGTTCTTAATCATGTATGTTGTGTGTCTGTCAGTTCTGTGTGCGCCCAGAGGCCTACGGGTTACGGCGCAAAATAAATGAATTGTAATGTAATGTAATGTACCAAGTGTTTTACCGAGTACTCGGTAATTACAGGCAACTCATAATGTTGGCCAAAGTGTGTAGGGTCAGCTGAGTTATTTAGTGAGCTGTAGTATCAGGTGCACTTGTGATGTGTCCCGACGTTTCCAGGGCCATTAACTTTGGTTTTCTCCTTTCTTCATTTTATTGGATTAAGGGTGTTACTTCAGTCAGAGAATGAATAGGCGGTCTGGAGGCACCATATTGTCTATTGAAATGAAAAGTTAATGACATTAACATCAGTTGTTAGTAAGTAGGAGTATATATGAAAATGTGCTCTGTAATTATGATGTCATGAGTTTGATTCTACATGCATTTCCTTCTAAGTTTGTTTTTAGATAAAATGTATACAAGATTGCGAAAGAACTATGTCCTGAGGAGGCAGAACACCTTACGTGGGATGTTCAGGGTCGAAACAAGTGATATCTGTGTCGACAACATTTTTATAAATTATTTGTCTGATTTTTGTGCTTAATTAATTTGTGTATTCTTTGATTATTATGTAACTGTATGTTTTTTTGATTGTCCTAATATGTGTATGGATTTTGTGATTTATATTTATGTTAATTGTTCACAATCTTGTTTGTATATGATGAATTATTGTGGATTCAATTTTATGTTAATCTAATGAATTTTTCAAATAAATAATGGATATGATGTGCATGTAATGTTATAGTGATTGCTTTATGAGCTGGACTCTTCCTTAGAAAAAATATTAAAGTCAAGGGAATAGGGATCCTTTGCTAGCACTGTCCACATCTTAATTGTGTGGAGACTTACTCCAAGAGAACTTGTTCTCACAATGCTGCAAGTACCTGGTTCTCGCTGGGAGTGTTTAGATTTGGGTGGCCCACTTGTTTTTAATGTACAGTCACATCCGTGTGATTCTTTCAAAACTCTAGTGATCTTTCACCGAGAGCCATCAGAAGCAATTATGCATTTCTCTAGTTGTGTACCCACAACGTATCACCACGCGTTCTGTCTCGTAGCTCCTGTTGCGTTACTGGCTGTCGTATCCTGTAATAATTGTAATACTCCAGCAGAGGGCCTTTTGAGACTGACACGATGGTGCATGCATCAACTGCTTTATACTGTTGTTTTTGTTATACCAGAGGGCATTAAATTTGCTCGTATCGATCACAGCATTACGGATTGTTGCGCCGCTAAAGCACAGCGGGCAATCAAAATGCGCTGCGGTAAGGTAACGCAGGCTCTCCCATGTTGCTCGCAGGAAAAACATGAATGAAAAGCAATGAAAATGCTCTCCGCTGGGATAATTGCAGCACCTATCACATCAGGGCTATAACGCACTGTTCTATAGTGATATGTCATTGTTACTGCAAATGGCACTGTAATGGTTGCTGAAGGTGCCAGTGTTTATGTAGATGCTGACCTTACAACTCGTATCATAGCCCCAACACCTCCTCTTTATAATGTACAGTCCTCCAGTATGGAAATGAGGTGTAAAGCTGTGCTTCACCAGCCACAACAGCTTCCCTTTAGCAGTGGGCTGATTGTGGTTGTCTGGGCGTTTCCATTGTGCAATGATCACCTTATAGTGTTTATGGAAATCTCCAGGGGTGATGGGGCTAGTGTAATGTGAAGCGGGGTCGCAAAGCATTCTCTCATCACTTGTATAGCATGGATGACCCTCATCAAGCTTCTGTCCGCACTCCCCCTCAACCCTGTGGCCGGTTGATGCATTTACATTTACTCGCAACTCCCTCTCCCCAAAACCCGTTTAACTTTTCCAGCACCCCCGGCCGCCATTGGTCATTCACCTGCAACAGTGAATTCCTTCACAGTCAAAGGCTGTGTTCTGCAAAAAGCTTTTTGTTTTATGTTCACCAGAGCCCTTATTTTATTTATTATGCGACAGTGTCTGCTTTAACTTGAAGGCCAGCTGAAATGATACTATTTGTACTGGTTCTAAGGAACACTTGCATGTCTTTGTTTACAAATATAAACTATTATAGATAGATAGATAGATAGATAGATAGATAGATAGATAGGTAGATAGATAAGCATTCTTTATTCAGTGATCATGCCAACTGGCTTCAGACCGTACTAAAACATGCAAAACTGAACCACAATCTGCTATAAAACCTTAATAACAAATAAAATAAAACTCATCCCTAAGGCCATTTTCAGACAATCTCCACTCTACATCATGAATCATTTAACAGTCCGTCATCGATAGACTGGGGCAGTGCCGGGCAGTGAAAATTAAACTTAAACGGGCCTGAAATCTCTCTTTAAAATATGAGGTTTTAGTGCTCTCTTGAAGGTGAGCTCTGAGGGAATGCCCGGAATGCTTCGCGGAAGAGAATTCCAGATTTTCGTGGCAACCCATGCTACCGTTCTTCCTCCCCTGGAAGATTTCTTGAGATTTAGCTAAAAAGACTAGTCTTTAGGAGCCTCTTAAATACAGGAAGGGAGGAGGCCAACCTCTTTTTTTTTTTTTTTAATTTTTTATTGAAGCAACAAAAACAAGAAAAAACATACACTACTCCACACAAATGTATGTATACACATAAACAACCAAATATATTACATAAGAAAAATATATATATATATATATTTTTTTTTTTACGAATATAGGCGGAGGAAAAGGAAAATGCAAATAAGCGACAAGCTTAAGCTAAAAAAAAAAAAAGAAATCAACTAATCGGCAATCAGTAATGGGCCCCACAAAAACATAAGCTTACGATCATTATTTCTCTGGCGAAGCACTGCTTTTTCGGATTCAAAGACCCCAAACCATTCAGCCAGCCAAATATTAAAATGTGGAGGGTTTTGATCCTTCCATGCTCTGGCAATACACAGTCTAGCAATAACTATAGCTTTGAATTCAATAGGGGAAAGGCGCATATCCATCTCATACCCAAAAACAAGCTTGAAAGGATCAAAAGAGCAGTCAGACCCAAGAACATGCTGTACATATTGAACAATACTATCCCAAAAGGAAAACAATTTAGGACAAATAAAAAACATATGCAGTAAATCAGCGCCTATCAAACTACAGCGAGGGCAGGAAGCTTGACTAGATCCATACCACTTATTAATGCGCCCCGGCGTGCAGTATAGTCTAAGACATAGCGAAAAGTGTTGCCAATGGTATTTGGAAGAAACAAATAAAGCACGGACCTTACCCAGACTATCCCGCAAATAATCAGCAGTAATAGGTACACCCAAATCAAGACTCCATTTATCTGCAATGTCTGACAGATCCAGCGGGATAGTCTGCACAAACAAGGAGTAATAAAAGGAAATTAGACCACGTCCCGCTGGGTGTGAGTTCAATATGGTGTCCCATCCCTCTATATCCCCCTCTTCCTTATATGTAATTTGTTGCAGTCTACCCCTAATTTGGAGATATCTAAAGAAAGAATATCGGGGAAGGAGATATTGCGTACACAAATTTCCAAAAGACTCAATGCTACCCCCAAATACCAATTGGCCCAATGTGAGCAAGCCTGCCTCCTGCCACAGCCTCCCAACTGCATCATCAATACCAGTCAGAAAATCAGGATTGCCCCAAATAGAGGTATATTTATTGAACACAGGAATCTGAAGAATCCGATTTATCTGCTTCCAAACAAATGCCATAGTATGAATAGATTTTAGACGCACCTTCTTAAAAAATTTGGGGTTCTCAAAACCAAAGCTATTTTTAATCGGAACCACCTGTTTCAAGAAGGTAGCAGCCTGTGTAGAACAAGGAATTAGACCCAAAAGTTGTTTTATCCGGCCCACCAGGGCACTCCAGTTATAAAATTGAAAATGAGGTAAGTTCAAACCCCCCTGTTGCCATTGCCTAGCCAACTTGAGTTTACTGCGGCGTGGAATTTTACGATGCCAAATAAATGATATGCAAAGCTTATCCAACTTACGAAGATCTTTGGCAAGTAATCTAAATGGGATAGCTCTAAACAAATAAAGGAATTTGGGTAAAATAAACATTTTAATGCAGTTAACCCTGGCAGGAATTCCAATTGGAAGATCAATCCATCTAGAAATCAGTGCTTGAGAGTCCTGAAAAATTCTCGAAAAATTATGTCGATCGATTTCCTGAACCGTCATCCCAAGAGCAATCCCCAGGTATGTAGAGG
Organism: Pseudotriton montanus; assembly: GCA_035593325.1. Lineage (NCBI taxonomy): Eukaryota > Metazoa > Chordata > Amphibia > Caudata > Plethodontidae > Pseudotriton > Pseudotriton montanus. Next base: position 8,030 of record JAXIUS010000049.1, read on the forward strand.
ACCGGGTGGTGATGGGCTCAACGAAATCAGGAAGATTCCAAACCATCAGTTGGGTCTTTGTAGTATTGATCTTAAACCCAGAAACTGAGCCAAATTCTAAGCCCAACTGACATACTGTCTGGTATGCAGCCCCAGGATCATCTGAAATCACCACCATGTCGTCGGCATACATAGCCAACTTAACTGAGATACCAGGCAAGGGACTTAGTGGAGAAATATGAGGAGACAATCTCAGTAAAGTGGCCAAGGGTTCAATGAACAAAGCGTACAATAAAGGAGACAATGGGCAGCCCTGCCGAGTACCCCGTTGAATAGGAAGCATGTCCCCCGTCTCACCGTTGACCACAACCTTAGCACAAGGATTATGATATAAGGAGCAAATAGCCTGTATAACATTACTGGGCACCCTAAACTTTTTGAGAGTAAGCCACAAAAAGTCCCACCTAACACGATCAAATGCCTTTTCGGCGTCAATGAACATGAGAGCAAGAGGATGTCCGGTAGCACATGCCCAATCTATAAGAGTATACATTAGATTTGTGTGGGCAGTGCAATCCCTACCCGGGATAAACCCATGCTGGTCCTCAGGAACTACTTCCTTAAGACATGGAGCGATTCTATCCGCCAATATTTTTGCAAATATTTTGGCATCTACATTGATCAAACTTATAGGACGGTACGAGGCACAATGTAGGGCATCCTTACCTTTTTTAAGAAAAATAGTTATCACTGATAGCACCCAAGATTCAGGTACAGACCACCCTCCCGTCAAAATACCATTAACTAACTGGGAAAAAAATCCCGAAATATTTGGCCAAAAGGTCCTAAAAAATTCGGCCGGGAGCCCGTCTTCTCCTGTAGCCTTACCTAAAGGGAGATGCATAATGACACGAGCCAACTCAGGATCATCAATGCTTGCAGAAAAGCAAGCCTGGGAGTCTTCCGAGAAAGAAGGTAGATGTAAGGCCTCCAAGTAAGCGTTGATTTGAGCCCCATCAGAGCTGCAGGACTCCGTATATAGTTCCTGATAAAACTCAGTGAACCTAGCCCTAATTTCATCTGTCCCAGACAAAACCTCTCCAGTCCCACTATTAATGGCCCGTATTTTGTCCATATCCCTTTTCTCCCTAACCAATAAGGATAAGCTTTTCCCAACAATATCGCCTTGCTTTAGCATGGATATTCTAGCTGCCATATTCTTCCTAGCAGAATCCTGTTCATGGAACATTGAAAGGGCGGCCTTAGCCAAACTCAAAGGAACATCATTGCCCCCATGCAAGCAGTGTATAGCTTCCTCCCTAACTACCGCCTGTAGTAAAATCCTATACTGTTGCCTACGTTCCACCACCAATTTAGCTTCATAGGCCACAACCCACCCTCGCACACTAGCTTTCAAAGTATCCCAAACAATTTGTGGAGAGGCCGATCCAACATTAAAACCCAAAAATTCATCTATAAGCTCTCCTAAATATCCACAAAATCCTGGATCTTGTAAAAGATCACGATTAAACCAAAATCGTTTAGGTCTAGGTTTTGGAGTATTTCCACAGATAGATGAAAGTGCCAATTTGAAACATAGAGCCGAGTGATCAGAGAGCGAGATGCCCAGATATCTAGCCGTTGCCCCCATCATAAGAGAGTCAGAAGCCAGCACATAATCCAAGCGCGCATATGATCTATGGGGGGCAGAATAAAAGGAGTATGTTTTAGCAGCCGGATTTAAAGTCCGCCATACATCCACTAAATTGAATGTCTCCATCATACGCTTTATAGCTTGCACCATCTTGGGCTTAGATAACCGAGGGGCCGTTGAGGACTTATCCAAAAGATAGTTTAAAGTGCAATTAAAGTCCCCGCAGACTAAAACCGGGCCCTTGCACTCGGATAACTCAGCCTCCACCTGTCTCCAAATTCTGGGGTCATCGGAATTGGGGGCATAAACGCATATTATGAAGATTTCAAACAGCCCAGTCATATCAGATACCGAGGCCATAACCCATCTCCCCTGCCTATCTGAGGCCACCCTTTTAAGGGCTAATGCCCTATTAGTGCATAAAATTGCAACACCAGCAGACAGTCCACACGGGCTGCTTGACATTACAGTCTTACCCCCTAATTTGTGCAGCATAGTTGAATTAGCCGCCGTCAAGTGTGTTTCCTGAAAACACCAAATATCTGATTTATTGGCCAAGATATAACTGGCCATCTTCATAACTTTTCTGGCGCTATTAAATCCATTAACATTCCAAGTACTAATACTAATTGCCATAGGAGTACATAACCAAAGCAAAAAGCATAGGCCAGCAAAAGCATATAGAGAATGCATTTTCCCTCTCTCCATTTCCACCTTTAACTCCCACCACAGACGTGTTACCTATTGCTTCATTTTTTTTCCTTTTGATATTCCCCCCCCCAGACTCAGGACCCCCACTCTCCAGGGTCCCTTCTGAGCCCCCAACTAAGTCTCCGCCTCGCGGAGAGAAGCAAGTGCCCACTCCCCCTCCTCTGCCCCATCACCAAGGTTACAAACAAAAAACAAAAAAAAAGGGAAAAAGGAGCACAAGGCATAAAAAAAAGGTACAAAATTAGCAAAATTGGCAGAATAAGCAAAAAACTACCACATTACAAAAAGGGAGAAATAATAATCTATCCCTTCTCAGATATGGATACGAGCAGTTTCTCTGCTTCTGCTAAAGTATGAAGGACATAATCCCGCCCCTCCCATCTAAGCTTCAAGGCTATGGATGGTTGATACGTAGCATCTATTCCCACTGACTTAAATTTGGATATACAGGATCTCAGCTCCCACCGCCGCTGAGAGGCCCGTGGGCTCTCATCCTGTAAAATAAAAAACTTATAAGAATCAGTCTCAATAGTATATTTCTCTTTAGCCTTGCCCAGAATTTTGTCCTTCAGCTGAAATGTCTGGAAATTAACCTTGATCTGCCGTGGTTTTTCTCTCTTCGCGTTCCTGAACTTAGGTTCCCGATGGGCCCTCTGAATATCCAAGTATAAAGCTTCCACTGGGGTTTCATCCGAAACCCACTTGAAAATAAGATCTGCAACGAAATGACGAAGATCCGTCTGAGGGCCTTCCATTTTTTCCGGAATCCCCATTATGCGGACATTATTCCTCCTAGAAAAGGTGTCCATATTCTCCAGCTTAAGTTCCAACTGCAAGACTCTCTCGGAATTAGCCTCTTCCCTGGCTTTAGCAGACTTAGCTTCTGCAGTAAGCCCCTCAATTCGTACTGTATGTTCATCCACTACCCCATGCAGCCCTGCAATATCCTGGCCCACCGTAGTAATATTTTCCTGAATCTGCAGCAACTGTGCAGAAACTTCCTTGTGAACCGATGAGAGGCTTAACATGACCTGCTCATGCATTTTAGCCATCTGGGCTAAAATGCCCTCCGTATCCAGTGTCTGTTTGGGGAGTGAGCTCGCTCCCTCTGCAGATGCCATTGTGCCTTGACTTACCAAAGGTAGCAAAAGACTAGCTTGAGAAGCCTGGAGTTCTTCATGCACCAGCGCCTGTGCAGTCTCCCCTTCAGTAATTCGGGCCAAGTCGTTGCCACTAAGGGATAGAGCGTCTGCTGTTCCACAAATCGTTGTCTCGCTATCCGGCGGCTCTATTGCACTTGACGCCGCTCCCTCACACAGGCGGGACTCGCTAGCCCCAACATCCGCCAGAGCAGCCAAGGAGGCGCAAGAATCCCGGAAGGCACCCAGAGGGAGAGGAAGAGGGGAAAGCGGAACTGCAGAGCCCAAGCACCCGAGGCTCCTGGAGACAGAGAGCCGGTCCACCCGGTCAGCAGAGCACGAGCGCAGCCCCGAAGCGCCAGTGGCAAGCGACAGAGAGGAAACCAGTGCGCTCTCAGCAGATGATGCTCCGACCGGGCCAATGGCCTCCCGGCCCAAACTCCAGGTACGCCAAATCTCTGGGAGACTATTGCGTTTTTTAGAGGGGCAAGAAGTTAGTTTAGTATGCCCAATCGGTGATTTAGATATAACTTTGGCAGAGGATGCTGCCAGATTTTCCCAGGCTTGAATTTTAGCTTTAGAAAAAGAGCCAGCAGCTGGTTTCAGCGGTGTTAGTAAGGAAGTTCCAGAGGTAGCTGCCTGCACAGTTAGCAAAGAAAGCTTGGAGGTCTCTGGTGCAGAAGGCAAGTTTGTAAATTCCTCTTCCTCCTCCTCCTCTTCAAGACACAGACCACCAGTCTGAGCAGCCTGAGCTGTCAATTGCAAAAATGTTCGTTGGTTAGCCGTAGACCGAGGTCTTCCTCTTCGTCTTTTACCCTTCAGCAAGTCTGCAGCCTCCCCAGTCGGTGCGTCTTCTGTTGCAAATGCTTTGTTCTTTTTGCTCCGGGGAATAGATTTAGGCTTCGGCATCCCAAAATGATCTCGCCATTCACTATCTCCAGAAGTCCCCTGGAGAGCACAAACACTCTGCCGGAGACCCCTCTGCAGAGTCCAAAGCCAGCCGCCCGAGGCTCGCCTTTGCAGCAAATACCGACGTGCAGCCAGCAGCGGAGCCATCCAAATTCACAAAATCCCCACTCTCAGTTCTTTATCAATAGCCCGCATGTAAGAACCACAAGCTTAGTCAGCATTCCCACTTTTGAAAAACGGCAAAAGCAAACATAGCACCATGCTCCTGGCAGAAAACAATGATAGGAACCGAGGAGGAGGACTGCGGCTTATGGCCCAGCCCTACCGGCGGCCATCTTGCCTCCAAAAAACATACCATTAGATCTCTTTACATTTCATTACATCTCATTATATATCAGTACATATCATTGCCTAACATATAACTTCA
>JAXIUS010000050.1:0-12743 GCA_035593325.1 Pseudotriton montanus
TTTTTTTATGTATTTAATTTCCTTTTTATTATTTAACCCCTGCTGTGCACGAAGAGGCCGTACTTCCACATCTCATATCCAATTAAAACGCAAACAAATTTTGACCTTGGCAGTCACTAATAATTGGATTGATGAAGACACTAAGAAAGCCATGACAAGTGAATTTCCTATTATACCAATATTATATCTTCTTCCGAAGATACATAAGGGGTTGACTCCACCTCCGGGTAGACCCATTGTTTCTGCAACTGACTCATTGTTCCAACCTCTGACAAAATATGTAGATGTTTTTTTACAGCAAGTGGTTCAGGGTTTACCCACGTACATCAAGGAAACTGCTGATTTTATTCTAAAAACTTCTATCCATAATCCTTTGCCAGAAGATGTTATCTTGGCAACCATTGATGTAAATAGCCTCTACACAGTAATACCACACCATGAGGGTCTATCAGCTGTTAAACAGTTATTATATGACCGCACTCTGGAGCGATGTTGTGTACCATTTATCATACAATTAATTGACTTCATACTCGAGAACAGTTTTTTCTGTTTTTGAAAAGACTTTTACTTACAACTTAGAGGACCCTCGATGGGATCCAATATGGCACCGAGGTACGCAAATATATTCATGGTTGTGTTTGAGACTACAAGGATCTTGCCTAAATCTGAATGGAAGAACAAGTTGATCTGTTGGTACCGTTACATAGATGACGTTTTTTTGATATGGCAGGGAACACAGTATGAATTAAATATGTTCTTCTCTGATCTAAATACATTACATACAACGGTTCAATTCACTATTTCAGTAGGAACACCAGAAATTCATTTTTTAGACACAACAGTCTCAGTAAAAGATCATGAATTGACTTTTGATACCTACTCAAAACCGACTGATAGAAATAGTTTCCTACATGCCACGAGTCATCACCCAAGGGGTTTAGTTCAGAACTTACCAAGAAGTCAATTTGTGAGATTGAGGCGTATCATTTCAGATAATTAAACTTTTTTTGCAGAAATCTAAAGATTATACTCTCAAACTTACAGCGCGTGGTTATGATCTTTCTGTTCTAGAACATACAATACAAGAAGTATCAAAGCTGTATAGAGAACATCTTTTGAGGAGAGGTGATCGTAAGCCTAAAAAAGATCGAATGGTATTTGTCTACCAGTACAGTAGTAACTCGTACAAGTTGGAGAGAATAGTGAGACAACAATGGAGTTTTTTACACATGGATCCCATGTTTGTGAAATTATTCCCGGAACCACCTATGTTTGCTTATCAACGCAGAGCAAACTTAAGGGATAAATTGGTTAGAGAAGATTTAGATCCTCCGCAGACAAAACAAACGGTGTTACGCACGCTGAAATCTGGATCATTCCCATGCCTCTCATGTAGTGTGTGCAGCGCGATCATTTGGGGCAACACAACTACACACCCACATTCTGGCCAAAAGTTTGCCATCAAAGGATACTTCACATGTCTTTCAGTATATGTGGTGTATCTTCTAAAATGCCCATGTGGGGATATATACATCGGCCAAACGACAAGAACAATACGTGAGAGGATTATTGAACACAAAAGTGCCATCCGCATGCATAATGTAAAATCACCAGTGGCGAGACACTTCAATTTACACAAACATGGGCCACATCAGCTAAAGTTTCAGGTTCTAGATGAGATTCAGAAACCCACACGAGGAGGAGACAGAGCTCGGTTTTTGGCTCAAAGAGAATTATTATGGATAGATAAAATGAATGCACTAGCCCCTAAGGGGATGAATGAGCAATTCAGTTTTACTCCTTTTTTCTGAATGATAAGAATCACAATATAAGATGATCTATTTTTCTAATGTGCATGATACATTCGGGTGTTGGGAATAGCTCAAAATTCAGATTGACTGAATATGTATGTACGACTTAAGACCTTTGTTGAACTGATTCCTACTGTTACATATGTATAAACGACATGCTATATTTAACTTGGCAGTTGTCATTTGAGAAATATAAATAGGTTTTGTTTAGTATTATGCATATGATCTGTCATTTTCAAAGATTCAATGATGAAAACCTTTATGATCTTGATATAGGCAAGTTTCATATTATTAATTGCTCTCTGAAGCTCATCCATGATTCATTCAGACATGATAGCATTAATATATCAATGTCGAATTGAAATGTGGTATATTTTGGATCAGTGACGTAAAATGTAATTTGATAGATGTTATCACAGTTCTACTGTATAGAACTACACAAACAATTGTTTTTTGCAATCTATTGCTGACCGAATGAAATGTGAGATTATCAATACATTTGATGTTGATTCAAAATATGGATTGTTTTAAATGTCTATTGCAGAATGAATTTTGATAGGTGGTATTGTATTTAGTCAGTACTTATTTGCCCATGGTCTTAACATTTTGGTGTTTACATGATGCACTGTATTATATGTATTTTTGATGATTATGTTTGCTAACTAATTTGTTTGTCTGAAACAAACATCTAAAGACAATATGTTTGATGCAGGAATTGACTGTGACTCAATTAGAAAGAGGGGAACGTTGATATTACTTTGTGACTATATGATACAGTACACACATAGTGTCTCAAACATTGTACCTCGTGCTAATCACTGCTTACAGATGGTTGTTTGTCGAACTGAAAAGAGTTGTTTTTGCTCATGCACTTTGCGGATCTAACATGGTATTGATGTTTTATACCCATTAGTTATTCTAAATCTGTATTTGATTGTAACACACTTTGGCTAGTGATTGTTACTTTTTTGAAGTTGATGATCAATAGCACCATAGATGTTAGAGTTTGTGAAGGTATTTATTGTCTAATGCAATCTTGTTTGACATGAGTATGCATTACTCAACACACATTCTTTATGTTGAAAAATGACTGATACATACACTTAATTAGATGGTAGCATATTTATTTTACTACATTTTAAGCTGCAAATAGACTAGGTGATATAGAGTGTATGTCTCAGTAGGTACCGCCAACGCTAGGCAGGTATGCAGAGTGTGGTTACGTTATTTGTCATTACCACGCATGCGGCAATCTGAAATGCCGTATTTTCTGTAAGGGTGATGCAAGCACCTTCGCAATGGTTGGTTAACCAAGGCGGGGGTGTTTGTTTGACTATCTTTTGAGCCACAAATAGATCAGGCGATATAGAATGTGTGGCTCAATGGGCACCGCCGATGTTAGGCAGTTAACTAGCGTATGGCAATGCTATTTGGCATCATGTGTGCGATGAAATTCAGTACCGTATCTTCTGTGATGTCAATCTAAACACCTTCGTATTGGTTGGTCAATCGGCACACACGATGGGCATTCCCTTAACATATACCAATTGTCTACATAAGCGTCGAGCAGAAAGACGGCGGGTCTTTTTGAATCTACGTGTGACGGAATTAATGTGCCTACTAGCCTCGAGGGCTACAAGTAAGTGTTGAGACAGGAATCTTCACCTAACTAAAACATTGTTGTTGCTAAGAGGTTAACAAACAGCATGAATGCGGTACGTGGTGGTCTTGTAATACTAATGACAGAGTCACGCCCAATGTTGGATCTTGAGTTGCCAATAGTGTAAAGCGAACTGCATTGCAGCAGCTCTCCCTTGAATTTAATTCATTAGTTGTGTTATTTTGAGCGGCAATGCAATTTGGAGATTCGTAGATATACTTTGTTAATGATTTAATTAAAGAATTAGGGTTACGTGCGTATGCATATATACAGATGTCAGGCATTAACTGGGTATTTTTGCTAGAATGTATCCATGGGTACTTGAAGAAGAGTGTGAATATATATATCAGCAGTAGGGTACGTTTGAATGGTTCACTTCACATATCACTAAGTGGATTTTGGTTACAGTTGAATTGTTCATCTGCATGCTCACAAGTGTTGCTAGCACTAAGTGGACCCTGTATATTGTGGTTGATCGAATACATGGGGGTACTCTGGTGTGTAAGTGGTATTATGACTAACATATTGGGGCTACAAATTGGCAACATTCTGTTGAGAACTGTAATTAAAGATGTAGTAATGCTGTTGGTTGGATTATAAGTGGGTAACGACCACACATTTTGTGCTTGTTTAGGATCGTTCCTGTGAAACCTTTGGTCTATTCATCCATCATTTTTTCATACCCGTGATGATCTTTTTCAACATGTGATTCGGTATGTATGGGGTTTTAACATGAGAGTCTTGTAAGAGGTAAAAGAATGCAATTTTTTAGAATACGCTGTTCTAAATGTGTCTCTGTGATTTTTCACAGAGTAATCCTTTCCAGACAGCCGGACGTGGCGTCCGTCTGCAATTCCACGTCTCCTTTGGGAGCACATGGTGTGTGCACTCGGTCGTCATCCAGTGAGTCTGGTTTTTGTTGTGTTATGATTTTGAATTTTTCCAGTAGAATTCATTTAGATTTAGACACGATTTCTTTACACTTTGGTATATTCATTATTTGCAGATTGGTTATATCTGGGCTGATGATTCAGCCTCTTCTGATATTTTGTGGAAGTATTCGGTTACATTTAGCAGAGGTGTGTGGACCAAATTAACTGTTGCACCTAGTTTATAGGGACATATACTTGAGCTACAGACAACTGATCATATATAAATTGTTGTTCTAGGGCAATTACTTGGCTTTGAAGATGGGTCAATGGAACCCGAAATGCATCAGCCTTACACAAATAATTGTTCTTATCTTCTGAAGAAGAAGACCCTATTGTTATATAGGACCTGTTGAATTGTGAAGAAAACAAGTCTTAAGCAAAATCATTGTATACAGTGATATTAGTGTACATGAGTTGAGGTCTCAATATACGTTTCAATTTTTGAATTAAAAATTCTATTATAAGGTATCATAATTTGTTATATTTTCACTTAGGATCTATACCGATTCATTCGGTTCCAAGACATGTGCAGGGGTGAACTGGTTTTATACAGTTCTTTGTTTGAAATATACACAAATGTTACACAGTATCTCTTTCTCATTTGTAAATAACTTACCTGTTGGCACACACAATATCTGTTGGAAAAAATAGTTACACAATACCGAGCAATCAAGGGCCCCAGAGAAAGGTTGTTAGGACCTTGCACCTCAGAGCACACACCTTTCTTTGTACCTTAGTTAGCACTCAGAGATCAGGCAGACACCATACATAGCATAAAAATAACTATATTTTTATTACTACAGCTACTTTGTTCTTTTGGGTTAGGCAGAAACACTTTTGGGGAAAAACGTTAGGTCATATAGATAACAAAAGACAAAAATAGCAGCATGTAATATTATATTGGTTTGCACACTTCATTACCTTGCAGCAATATAGTAGCACTTTGGCAAAAAAAGGCAGAATAAGGCAAAACTACTTGGCAACTTTTCTCGCTAAGGCTAGCATAGGTTATGTTGGCAATAGTCCTGGTAATCTTTGGTCCTGCAGAATAATTTGGGTGAGCTCCTACTACAATACCTTCAGGCTACTAGCCTGGTGCCTCACCTTACCCCGTATGCCTATTTGCACCTTTGGGTATTGGTGTTCATGACGCACCAACTCCTTCGGGTATACTACCTGGGTGAGACACCAAGGTGTTGGCACAAAGAGTATTGGGCAAGTAGTAATAATTCCCTATCTCCCTATGGCATAGCACCTTCCCACCCCACAAGACAATCTTGCACAATTTCTGGTAGCAATCACACCTAAGTCTGTGTCCCTGTGGGTGTTGGGCTCAGGTAAGGACCTCCGTTAGAGTTCCGTGAGTATAGGCTAAGGGGGCACCTGGCACGGTCTTGGGGTCTCGGGGTCCTTGTCCCCTGGTTCTCGGGTGGTGCATAGGAGAGACCCCTAAGAGTAGGGTCCTCAGCCTTATCCATTAGTCAAAACATAGGCAACAGTGCAAGGACTGTGGGAGCCCCCAAAGAAGTGGGGTAGGATTCAGATATCGGTGCTGGGTTTGCCTCCCCGAGAGATAGGATGAGTAAGTGTTTTCCCGCTATTGGCGAGGGGATAATTCGAGAATATTTGGTAGGGAAGTATCCCCTCTGGCTGAACAGAGGCCTCATGAAAGGAGCTCTGTGGGTTGGCAGAGAGAGAAGAGATCCCGGGGTGTAGTTAGCATAAGACTCTCATGGGCTCTGGAGTTGGATCAGAGTAGGGTTAGAGTAGTGCCTCAGATCTCTGAGTAGGAAGTTGTTCTCTCTGCGAGATGGTCAGTCTTCTTGGGTGTGAGGAAGGATCTGCTCTGTCAGTGGGCGTGTCCTTACCCTAGCTTATATAACTTTTTGGTGGAAAGTTCAGGAACCTCCCTACAAGTGACATCAACCCCAGTCTGCCCTATGGCTTGTCCTATATGGTCCCTAGCTTTGTCCTCGCACTATTGGTGGGCTGCACCTGTCAGATACGAGGTGTTCCCATCCGGGTCACTCATTTGCCCTCACTCTGTGCCTCCTTCCTTCCGGCCAACTGTGCCAAACTGCTGACTTTGATCTTGGTTCTCAGTGCTTCTGCAGTCCCCTGTAGCTTTTGGTATGTCTGAGATCAGTCCTCCATTGTTCTCTGGCTATGGTGTGCCTGGGAAGCTGTGTCTCATGGTGTGCCTGGGAAGCCACACAGTCAGCTAAAAATCCTCCCTGCTTCTGTGTGTGTGTGTTTTTCTTTTCTGCGCCTTGCAGTCTTATTCTAAAAGGTATACAACTGAATAACATGGCAACGCCATTTTACGAACCAAAGTGTTCTTGCGTGTACATCATAATGGTGAAGTCAGACGGGTGCACCCCTCTGGAAAAGAAAAAAATATCATCACCATTACACATGTGAATGCATCGCAACTCATCATTCTTGTGTGCAGCTTCGCTGTGCACTACATCCTTATCACTAGTTACACTAACCTGCATCTGCACTATCTGTCACGCTGCATTAGTGGTTAGTTACATAGCTAGTAGTGAGTAAAAATGGTAGGTTAGTAGTGTTACGTGATACATGAGTAAATCACAGGCCTTATGGGCCTTGTGGTCTCACAGTGTGGAAGGGCAAGTGTCATTTTTGGTGTGGTAGTGTGGAATTTTTGGGTCTCAATATTGAAGAGAAAGATGTGTGTACAAAGGAGTGTTTGGTGGTAGCAATTAGGAATGTTTCTTGCGCGCCAATACCCAAAAACTGTTGGAGATTCTGCATTGCAAGTTAGAACGGACAAGGCGTAAGTGGTTTAATGTCGCTGCAGCAAGCTGCTGGAATGGTTTGCCGTTGACCATAAGAAGTATTGATTCATTTTGTAAGTTCTAGAAAGCCGTGAAGAATCACCTCCTCTCTAGGGACAATGCCTCTTGAAGTCTCTAGGGATTGTGCCTCTTGAAGTCCTTATATCATGAATTGTTGTTTTCTGAATTTTATGCTTGTTTTCTGTTTTGTCTTTTGGCTTTGTTGTTTCATTTGTTTGTCCTGTGTCAGCGCACTGAGGCCCATGAGCTAGTTGCGCTGTGTAAAAATAAAAGTTTAATAATAATAATAGCCAAAAACCAGGGGTGAATTCAGATCTTTTATTGGTATTATTCAAATTCCTAAACATTTTGCAGAAGAGTGTGAGATTTGTTTGTAGTGAGCATTGCAGGGAAGAGTTTACAAAAATCAAGGGTGCTGCATGCCACGCTCCTGTTTTACACCCATTCAAGCCTGCGTGTAAAACTATTATATTTGCTGGTGCCGGTGCAACTGGCTTGAGTGCTGTTTAAAGCCATGTGCAGTATGGAGAGGAGGGTGTGATTGCCTTTGCTTCTCATACTTTGAAGGGTGGGGAGTGTTGCTATTTGTTGTGGAGCGGGAGTCGTTAGCGTGCTATTGTGCAGAGTGCTATTGTTTCAAGTTCTATTTGTGGATAAATTAATTCCATTTAAAAACTGATAATTAACCTCTGACTAAGCTGTTGGATTTGTTGTATGTTACACCCAGGGTAGGACAGGGAGATGATGCACTTGTTGAGGTATAATTTGAGGGGGTATATATGAGAGGTCAGGATAATGCAACTGCTGATTGTTTTGTCTGTGGACGGGTTGGTGGCGGTGGGAATATGGAAGAAGGGTTGCTTGTGGTGGGGTTTTTCTGTGGGTGGGGCAACCAAACAAAAAGAAACAGTAAAAAATAATAAACAAAACCTGACTAATAGTAAAGCCTATTGGCCCTCACTGCACTTACTACAATGAGCCCATGGAATGCCAGGAGAACAGGACTTCAGATTGGCTCAAAAGGAGATTACACCAAACAACAAAAAACTGCAGCGGAATCTAGGCTTGAACAAACTAATCTTACAAGCAAAGTCTCTGTGCGTAGGCAGGCAACACATAAGAGAAAATGCCCAATCGAGAATGTGGGTACAAGGGGCGGGGCGAAGAAGTGGATCCTGAAGTGAGAAACACTAGACTACGTATCACAGTAAACAGAAATGGCCCCATAAGAACAGAGCCTGCTACAGTGAAATGAAACCAAGGAGGAAACAACCAAAGACAGGGTAATTACCTACGGGTACCAAACTTTCCTCTAGAATGTGAGATCAGACTGAGTTGCGAAACTAGCACATGACACCCATGACCCAGGCAATTGGCATTAGGTCTCCTCTCCCAACCCCTCAGCCTCCACCAGCAGGATTTCTGTTTTGTTGCTGTTTAAGCGCAACCAGTTGTTCGTCATCTACTGCTGTAAGGCGAGGAGGGTCTGCATGAGTGACTCCCTCTCCCCGGCCGAGACATGCAGGTCCACCAGGATCTGCGTGTCATCTGCAGATCCTCTGATGATGAGGAGATGAGTGAGCCTCACCTAACAATGCCCTGGAAGGCGACATATCTATGCTAAGCCAACCAGATACCCAAAGCAATATTTCTGTTACAGGCTCCCTGCTCTCCCCTGAAGGGGATAGGGGGGAGTCCTTAGAGTCAGTCCATACTTACGCGGACCAAGTAGAACTATTTAAGCAGGTAAAGGCAGATGAGAGTGGAGGGGTGGGAAATAAAGAGGCTCTGAAGGTTGTCTTGTTAAACACTAGATCAATAAGGAAGCACACCACGTCAATTCATGATTTTAGCTTAGAAAATGAGATGGATATAGTTTGTCTGACAGAAACCTGGCTGAGTGAGGCCGATGGCCCCACAATTAATCTTTGTGTTCCCGAGGGGTTCAAAGTTATAACATGCAATAGGGAGACCGGAGTGGGTGGAGGAGTGGTGATTATATTCAAAGAGGAAATGAATATTTTCAAGGGCCAGATTGATAACATCTTGGGTTGTGACATACTTTTAGGCAAACTAACCCTACATAACACACAAACTATTAACATCATTGTGGTCTATAGACCCCCAGAGGATATGCCGCTTTTTAACCTTGACCTGATTACTCTACTGTCTCCCTGGACAAAACTAACTGCTCCACCTTGCTATTGGGTGACCTAAACAGGTGGAGGCTCAATCCAGAAGACCAGAATGCCTTAGAATTAGAAAGTTGGTTGGGAGCGATAGACATGACAGTCTGGAATAACAATCCTACTCATGAGAAAGGCAACATTTTAGACTGGGTTAGCACTAGGAATCTTGAAGTGACAAAGCTGGTGACGGCAGAATGCATAGGGTCAGACCATTGCACAGTGGCCTTTGAAGTGGTGTAACCTGGACGATACGTTCCAAGGCCGCACCAATTTAAAACAGTAGCATCTCGGAACTGGAAAAAGATCAAGACCTCAGTTCTGAGTTCATGTTTGGAGAAACTAATGTCTTGCACTCAAGATGATGATCATCCCGATATCTTAGCTCAGCAATATCAGACTCTGTTATCAGCCTTTCTTGACAATGTGGCCCCCCTGGTTAGCAAGACCATCAAGACAGAAAGCATCATAAAAGTGACTGGTCTGGTAAGAACCTTAAATCCATAAAAATGAGAAAAAGACAGGCGGAGGGGGTATGGAAAAAAAGTAGGGATGCTGCAGATAGACAAGTATGGCGTTCCATAGAGAATGAGTATAAAAAGGCCACTGTGGATGCAAAAAAGGGGATGTTTGATAAACGGATTGGTAAGGCAGTAAATAGTAACAAAGAACTCTTTACCATCCTAAAAAGCCTGGAAAAGCCGCCGGCCGCAACCCCCCCAGTTAACCCTTCTTCTGAGGACTGTTCTAAAATTGAGAGAGCGTTTTCCAATAAATTGTAATCTAATAAGTGGAAAAATCACCCAGTAAAAACTAACGATTTTGAGTTCAGTCCTGTTCCACCATCTAGCATGTTAAAGATTCTTAAGACTATGAGATCTCCTGTGAGGGGGACACCATACCAGCTAAGTTTATTCTGGCACATGCAGACATCTTCGCTCCGTTCCTCTCCAGGTTCGTGAATGCTTCCTTTAAATTTAGTACTGTCCCTGACAGTATTAAATCAGTCAGGGTGACCCCGCTTCTAAAAAAATCAGGACTTGACCCTTCTGACCCAGCTAACCTACGGCCTATAACAAACGTAGGGTTTCTTCTAAAAATTGTGGATAAATGTGGGGCCTCACAATTTCAGGACTTCTTGGAAAATGAAGGCCTTCTCCACAAACAACAATCGGGTTTTAGACCTCAAAGGGGCACAGAGACTGCTTTGATTGATCTGCAGTCCAAGATGCTGGACATCATGGACAAAGGGGGAACTGGTGTTCTGATGTTGTTGGACCTCTCCGCGGCCTTCAACTTGCTTGATCATGGCCTACTGATCAAGGCCTTAAGGGAAGTTGCGGAGTGCTCGGAGGGGGCCATAGACTGGTTAAGCTCTTTCCTCAGTAACAGGGAATCTAAGATTTTCTGGGGACAGGCCCTGTCCAAATCAGAACCCATATTATATGGAGTCCCTCAGGGATCTTGTGTCTCCCCCTCATTGTTTAACGTGTACATCAAATCTTTATGTGACATGCTATCGAATGAAACTGTGTTTTTTACCAACTACGCAGATGACACTCAGCTCGTGTTTGAGCTGAGTGGAAATTATGAGAAAGATCAAGCTGACATATCTAGGATTTATGAGCGGGTGGAAGAGTGGATGCGGGAACATTGGATGTGTCTCAATGCAAAGAAATCTGAGCTAATGATTTTTAGGTCAGAATTTACCCGAGGAAATTTGGGTCTAAATATAGTTCTTTTACCATCAAAAACAATGTGATTCACGTGGTTGACAAGGTGAAGACATTGGGGGTGTATCTACAGGCGACCATGGGAACTGAGGCTCAGGTTGCTTATGTCGTGTGCAACTCTCATTACTTCAGGAAGCTAATGTGTAACATCAGGCCATTTATCTCAGAGAAGAATTGTGCTACTATGGCAAGGGCCTTTTTCCTCTCACGCCTCGCATACTGCAATGCTCTTTTTGCGGGAGCCTCTAGGGCCTGCCTTGGTCAACTGCAGGTCCTACAAAATGCAGCTGTCCGGATCGTCAAGGGTATACCAAGAAGGGATCATGTGTCCCCGGCACGGCGCAAGCTGCACGGGCTTCCCGTGGCTGAGAGGATTTCTTTTAAAACCCTCACCTTAGTGCAAAGGTGCATGTATGGTGAAGCCCCTGCCTATCTGTTGAAAATAATTCAGGCTTATCAACCAATTCAAGACCTTAGGTCCTGTAATAAAGCCTTGGTTGTGGTTCCTAAAGTCAAAAGAGTTAGGGCGGGAGGCAGAGTTTTCCAGTATAGGGCAGTAGGAGCCTGGAATGGGCTGCCTGCGTCTCTTCGTCTGGAAGCTAGTTGGGAGGTGTTCCGATAAGGCCTGAAAACTCATCTTTTTAAGTGAGAATATTTCTCTCTTTTTGACCTTTTTTCTGTTATGTTTGTCTTGTCTCGGTTATTGTTGCACGAATGCGCCCCGAGGCCTGTGGGTTGAGGCGCTCTACAAATTTCAGTGTAATGTAATGTAATGTAATGCAATAGCAGCACAAAACTGAAGAGTAACAAAAATCTGATCGATTTTATCCATCTCTGGCAAGAACAAATCAATCAAAAGAAAGGTTAGAACACTCTGTTCAATTATAATCAATGAACAGTCACACATGGTAATCATTGACACCGGGGCAGCTGTGAACGTCGTATACAAGAAAGTGTTCAGCAACCTCAACCCACAGCCAGAACTGCGCACGGCCACTATCTATGGCAACACAAGACCACGCCCAGTGCTTGGCATGTTCACAACTACCGTAGGATATGGACAGACCTGTGTGAGAGCACAATTTCATGGGATTGTCAAAGACACCAAAACCCTGTTAGAGTGCAAGTTAGAAATACACCTGCAGATAGTAACATTTGCATTTAGTGTACATGAGCAGTCCATCACTGAGTTGCTGAGTCAACATCCCAAAGTCTTCAAAGGCATCGGATGTCACAAAGGACTGCCAGTACGCTTACACATAGACCCTAATGTGACTCCTGTCACCAATAAGCAGAGGAGAGTCCCCTTTCACCAAAGGAGCACGGTCAAGAAGGAATTAGAGACGCTGGAGGCACAAGATATAATAGAGAAAGTGCATGGGCCAACTCCCTGAGTCTCGCCAATGGTGTTTGCCCCAAAACCCAAGCAGCCTGAGAAAGTCTGCATCTGCGTTGACATGCGAAAGCCAAATGTGGCAATCAGGAGACAGCGCCACATCACGCCTTCACTAGATGACATCCTAGCTGACCTAAATGATTCCAAGGTATTCTCGAAACCCGATTTACGAGCTCGGTACCATCAAATCCCACTCCACCCTA
>JAXIUS010000051.1:0-12738 GCA_035593325.1 Pseudotriton montanus
ATGTGAGAGTCGAGGCTCCAGTAGGATAGCCTGTCTCTTCCTCACGAGTGGGCCTCCTTAAGAGTGAGTTACTGTTATAATACTTATAACCCATTGCCTGACAACCCACACCCGACACCGCCAACATACTAACGTGCCTATAACCCAGTCCTCCCCCTGTTACCACTCCTACCTCTGCCACGGAATGCTCACGAGCGTTCTCTGCGCGCTCACCCCGCAAGCCCTCCTGACTTGCCATCGTCGCGTGCAGCCGTTGCCATAGCGGCTATTCAACGTCGCCTTCAACCGCAGCAGTCGTGTTGACCCGGTGCTCCGACCACGAATCCGCCTCGAGGCCTTCGCTTGTCTCCGCCTTTCGTCCCAAGTCCGGCCGCCATCCCGCCAGGCCAGGTGAGCGTCAGTACCCGGTAATCAGTACCGGAAGCACAGGACGTCTAACCCGCGGCTCCTCCTCGAGGACCCGCCCCCATCATATCCAGTCACGCCCATGCCAATTCTAGTTAGGGATAGTTAGCCAGCCTTCTCTACTCATAACTCCTCCCCTGAATCTGGCAATACACTCCTCACTCTATTGAGAGCCTCATAATCGCCAGTATCCAGCATCCTCAAGAACCCAGACCGACGCCGCCTGACCCAAGGTGAGCCTGAGTGTTCTTTATGTCAGAGTGGTTCTTGAGAGATAATATTGTTTAATATAAATATAATCCCAGGAAGGAAATATTAAAGTCCCCCCAAATTCTCTCCCTTGCCCCTTCCTCTCTTTCACTCAGATCCAATCCCAAACTGAGGGCGTTGTCTAGACCAGACCAGATCCCATACAAGAAGGACGACCCCGGATCAGACCAGACCCCGTATGAGAGGGACGACCCCGGACCAGATCACCACCCTGAGGGAGGAATCCAACCCTATAAAACATCCCATCAACCCTTCCAGGCGGCGCCGGCGTAGGTCCCTTGGGGGGCCCTCGCCGTTGTTGTCCCCAATCATCGAGTCTGGGCCCAGGAGTCAGTAGACATAAGGTAAACAGAACTTCTTAACTTACTGGGGCATAACAGTTTGAATAGCCCTAAAAAACTCCTCTGCCCAGATGGAACAATCCCTAATAGAGTTAACTCAGGCTATGGCAGAGTTGAAGAAAAGCTTTGAGGAAAATAGAGCTGAAACACAAACCCTTCAACAGAAGATGAAATCTATTGAAACTCTGATTAAAACTCCCGAGCTACCTCCCACTCCTGAACCACTTCGTCCTTTACACGCCACTCCCTCTACCTCTACGATGCCAATTCTAACCCCTGAACCTTCAACCTTAACACTAGGAGATCCTGGAGAGACTAATTTAAAACTCCAACCCCCCGAGAAATTCAATGGCGATCCTAGGAAATTTCAGGCATATTACACACAATGTCTCCTACATTTCAGGGCTAAAGCTTTGCAATTTAAGTCTGAAGAAGCCAAAATTTTGTTTATAATCTCCAACCTTACGGGGGACGCATTGGCATGGGCATCTCCCCTCCTAATTAAAAATTCCCCACTATTAGGGAATTATTCAGCTTTTGAGAAAGAATTTAAAAGATTATTTGAGAAAAGAACAATGTTACAAGCTAAGAAAATGGAATTATTAGCTTTGAGACAGGGTACCTCCGAACTAAGCCACTATATTTCAAAATTCCAACAATTAGTGATGGAACTGGACTGGCCCGAGGATGCTCAATATCCGATTTATTTACAGGGATTACGTGATGAAATAAAGGATTCCCTACAATACGTATACCCCCAACCGAAAACTACAGTTGATTTAATGGAATTAACTATACAAATTGAACATCGAAGAATCGAAAGACGAGGAGAAGGGAAGAAATTTCTTTCATTCGAACCAAAGAAATCACCTGGAATAACCCAAACCTTATCCGAGAAATCTCGAGAACGTGAAACAACTTCCCCAGTTATCGAGACAAAATCAAAAGACACCTATAAAAGATCAGAACCACCTAGATCTCAACCAAGACCCCCACTATCTTCAGAAGAACGAGAACGACGAACTAAACTTGGATTATGTATGTATTGTGGACAATCGGGGCATTTAATAAAAGAATGCCCATTAACCACCCGGCGACCTAATCCTCCTACCAAAGTATTGGCCTTAACTCAAGAACAGGAAAACGAACAAGCTCAGGAACTGGTGGAAAGGCAATCCTGAGCTCAATAGATGAACACTTTCCAGTTTTAAACTTGGGGGTCTTGTCAGGCGACCATCTATTAGTGGAAATCTTTTTACCAACCTTCTCTTCAAAAACGTTTAATCTACTCATTGACTCAGGTGCCCCCCATTGCTATATCGATTCAGACTTTGCTCATCGATTGAAAATAAGGAGGGAAAATAAAAAGAATCCTACTCAAATCAAAAGTGTGGACGGCTCCACATTAATCTCTGGAGTGGTAGCTGAACAGACCGAACCGCTAATTGTAGAAATGAATGAACACAGAGAATACTTAACCTTTGACATAATCAAAACACCTCAATACAAATTGATCGTGGGAATGTCTTGGTTAAAAAACCATAACCCCATAATAGATTGGTGAGCACGAACTCTACAATTCCACCCTAAGACGTGTTCTCCATGTGGAGTCAGTTCACCGGTATTATTTAAAGCGTTACCAGAGAAAAACACGACTGAGAAAAATCTCAACACAGCTTTTGAGTCCTTACCTATCCAATACGAAGACTTCGCAGATGTTTTTAGCCCAACCGAGGCTGACAAACTTCCCCCTCACCGAAAATGTGATTGCGAGATAAACCTTGAACCAGACAAACCAATCCCACACGGCAAGATTTATTCACTGTCGCCTTCAGAAGAATTGGTCCTCAAAGAGTATCTAGAAGATAACTTAAAAAAAGGTTTTATTCACCCTTCTAGATCACCGGCGGGAGCCCCAATCTTTTTTGTACCGAAGAAATCAGGGGAATTACGCCCCTGTATCGACTATGGCGAACTGAACGACATCACTATTAAAAATCGATACCCTCTTCCACTCATCCCGGATCTTTTGGATCAAGTAATAGAAGCACAATGGTTCTCAAAATTGGATCTAAAAGGAGCATATAACCTCTTACGCATTAGATCCGGCGATGAGTGGAAGACGGCTTTTAAAACGAAGTTTGGACACTTCGAATATTTAGTGATGCCGTTCGGCTTAACCAATGCCCCCGCCGCGTTTCAATCATTTATTAATGAGATTTTTAAAGATACACTTGGAGTCTTCACGGCAATATACTTAGACGATATATTGATATATTCAAAAACGTTGGAAGATCATATCCTACATGTACGCGAGGTATTAAATCGTTTAAGACAACACCATTTATATGCTAAATTGAGCAAATGTCAGTTCCATACCAAAGAGGTAGAATACTTAGGACATATTCTACGACCGGGTCAGGTAGAGATGGACCTAGGTAAAATAAAAGCAATTTTGGATTGGCCAACTCCAAAGACATTAAAAGACATACAACGAATTCTAGGATTTGCCAATTATTATAGAAGATTTATTGTTGATTTTTCGAAGATTACTCGTCCACTGACTGAATTAACCAGAAAAGGAACACCATTTTTGTGGAACAGTCCCCAACAAGAAGCTTTCATGGAACTCAAGAACCGATTTTGTCAAGCACCTGTTCTCCTTCAACCGAATCCTAAAATTCCTTTCGTATTAGAAACGGATGCTTCAAACGCTGCAATAGGAGCCGTACTTTCTCAAAAAGGAAAAGACGGGGAACTACATCCAGTAGCCTTTTTTTCCCAAAAATTAATCCCTGCAGAACTTAATTATTCAATACTGGACAAAGAACTACTAGCTATTAAAAAAGCATTATCCCATTGGAGACACTACCTGGAAGGTGCTCATTTTCCCATTGAAATAATCACCGACCACAAAAATTTAATATACCTAAAAAATGCTAAAACACGAAGTCCACGACATGCTAGATGGGCACTTTTTTTTAGTCGATTTCAATTCAAATTAATATATCGTCCTGGCACAGCCAACTCTCGAGCTGATTCCCTGTCTCGATTGGACCCAATGTCCAAAGAAAAAACACCAGAAGATACAATCAGAAACATCTTAAACCCAATCTCGACGTCTCTATTACAAATAGAACATCACTGTGAAGACCTCTACATGAAAACTGATGAACTTGAAGAATTGAAAAAAGAATTCCCTCACGAATTTATCAAAAGACAAAACGATGGCCTAATATACTATAAAGAAAAAATTATCGTCCCAAAAACTTTTAGAGATAAATTGTTAATGTACTGTCACGATTCCAGAGTTGCGGGGCACCCTGGAATTAAAGCCACCATAGATTTAGTTTCACGCTGGTTTTGGTGGCCTAAAATGTCCACAGAGATCCAAAATTATGTACAAGACTGCCCGGTTTGTGCACGAGCTAAAGTTTCCCGGCAGAAACCTTTTGGCCTACTCCACCCAATCACTCCCCCATCCACGCCGTGGTCTAAAATATCAATGGACTTCATATCAGATCTTCCAAAATCAAACGGAAAAAATACTATTTGGGTCATAGTGGACCTATTTTCCAAACAAGCACACTTTGTTCCCCTTCCTAAGTTACCTTCGGCAAGCGACTTAGCAAACCTATTCCTAGATCACATTTATAAACTTCACGGACTTCCAGATGCCATAATTTCTGACAGAGGCCCACAATTTACCTCCAGATTTTGGCAAGAAATGTTAAAATATTGGGGTATAGAATCAAAACTCTCTTCAGCTTACCACCCCCAATCAGACGGCCAAACAGAAAGAACTAATCAAACACTTGAACAATACCTTAGATGTTATATTACCAAAACAGACAAAAACTGGGCCAAACTACTCCCCTTCGCCGAATTTGCCTACAACAACCATATCCAAACAGCCCTCAAAATGTCTCCGTTCCAATGTTTATATGGTAGTAACCCAAAAATGATTCCCTTTACCCACACACCTATATCACATTCACCGCTTCCTGCAACAGAAGCCCATCTTAACAAAATAAAAGAAATACACACACAAGCCTTCGAATCACTAAAAGAATCAAAAACAAAAATGTCAATTTCCGCAAATAGACACAGAATAGAACCACCACCATACCAAACAGGGGATCTAGTCTGGCTATCCTCAAAAAATCTAAAAATACCAGCATTAACTCCTAAACTAAAACCCCGCTACGTTGGCCCGTTCAAAATCCTAGAACTCCAATCACCAGTCAACGTACGCCTAGAACTACCGACACACTGGAAAATTCATCCTGTCTTCCATGTCTCCCTAATTAAACCCGCCAGGACCTCAACTAGAATAGATAACTGGAAACGTACAAACATTGAAGACACACCCGTTTACGAACCCGAATCAATACTAAAAAGAAGAGTTAAGGACAACATACAAGAAGTATTAGTAAAATGGCGCAACCTCCCAGACACTGAAAACTCATGGGAACTAGAAGAAGATTTTTCACACCTCCCCTACAATACCAACCACACCATTACCTCAGAAGAGGAGACCTCCCTTTAAGGGGGGGAAAGTGTTATAATACTTATAACCCATTGCCTGACAACCCACACCCGACACCGCCAATATACTAACGTCCCTATAACCCAGTCCTTCCCCTGTTACCACTCCTACCCCTGCCACGGAATGTTCACGAGCGTTCCCTGCATGCTCGCACTGCAAGCTCTCCTGACTTGCTGTCACCGCGTGCAGCCGTTGCCACAGCGGCTATTCAACGTCGCCTTCAACCGCGGTAGTCGTATTGACCCGGTGCTCCGACCACGAATCCACCTCGAGGCCTTCACTGGTCTCCGCTTTTCGCCCCAAGTCCAGTCGCCCTCCCGCCAGACCAGGTGAGCGTCTGTACCCGGTAATCAGTACCGGAAACACAGGATCTCTGAAACGCGGCTCCTCCTCCTCGAGGATCCGCCCCCATGATATCCAGTCATGCCCATTACAATTCTAGATAGGGATAGTTAGCCAGCCTCCTCTACTCGTAACTCCTCCCCTGAATGCGGCAATACATTCCTGGTTCAATTGAGAGCCTCATAGTCACCCGTATCCAGCATCCTTAAGAACCCGGACCGGCGCCGCCTGAGCCAAGGTGAGCCTGAGTGTCCCTTATGACAGAAAGTGGTTCTTAGGAGATAGTATTGATTAATATAAATATAATCTTAAGAAGAAAATATTAAAGTCCTCCCAAATTCTCTCCCTTGCCCCTTCCTCTCTTTCACTCAGATCCACTTTCAGACCGAGGGTGTTGCCTAGACCAGACCAAATCCCATACAAGAAAGACGCCCCAGATCAGACCAGACCCCATATGAGAGGGACGACCCCAGATCAAACCACCACCCTGAGGGAGGAATCCAACCCTATAAGACGCCCGACCAACCCTTCCAGGTGGCGCCGGCGTAGGTCCTTTGGGGGGCCCTCGCCGTTGCTGTCCCCAATCATCGAGTCTGGGCCCAGGAGTCAGTAGACATAAGGTAAACAGAATTTCTTAAGTTACTTGGGCATAACATGTTCTCCTTGGGGAATCTGTCAAATGATTATGAAAGATAGGATAAATCTGTAGCAGTAACATCTTGTGCAGGATATTTCAGAAGTGGTGGTGAAAAGACCCTGCTTGGCTAAATCTTGCTGAAATTATTTTGATGCAAGAGACCTGGTGCAAATCCAACATACTTGTCAATGGGTACCAAAGTGTTTATAAGTCAGCTACAAAGGAGACTGCTGTACACAGTGCAGGGGGTTACTAATCTTAATTAATACAAGCTTGGATTGGCAGATTGTAAATACAATCAAGAACATTGAGGGGGTATTGGGGTAACCTGTATAAGCGACAATTTTAAAATCAGAGGAAAGACTCAACTCACTATTTTGAACTTATATATAAATCCTGCTCTGTCCTTAAATGCAAAGGCATTATTTTTAGTGGGAATAGAGGATATTTTAGAAGCAGATTCGAGTCAAAATTGTGATACAAATATAGGAGGAGATTTAAATCTGAATATTTGTGATTTACTAAAGAACGATGAGGCCGCTGTTAATTTGAAACTTTTACCTCCAGTATCCCTCCTAAGTATCATAATAAGACAACTAACATTTTCTGTGATATATGTCTGAAAAATGAGCTTACTGCCCTATATGGCAAAACAATTGGCAATATACCAGCGAGGCCTATCTTTGTCAGAGGAAATGTGAAATCTATTTTGGATTACTTAATGATACCAAGAAAACTTACCTATCTGGTGAAAACATTTTCTGTGCAGGAATTACAATACAGGGATCACTGTAGCATAACAGTGATTTTTGAGCTGAATGTTGATCAAAAGTGTATTGAAGGGGAAATATCAGTTGAATTTTGGCAAAGTATGAATCTGATTTCATTTTAGGCAATTATGAGAATTTTATAAAATGTTTCAGTTTTATGGAAAAGAAAGATGATGAAATGATCATTTTATTTGGCAAATTATGTAAGGAACTCCAGGTGAATTTATGGGTTGAGCAAAAAGTAAGGCAGGAACAAAAGGTGACATGGTTTGATAGGGATTGCTATCTTTTAAAAAATAATAGTAACCGCATGTAAAGGCAAACTTTGAAAATCAATGACACGTATGAACAGTACATTATCAAACGTAAAATTATGCAGGAGCATAGAAGATTTTTTTGGCAGAAGAAAAGAGAGTTCAACGATAAACAGTAGAACGCTTTAGAAGAAGCCTTGGGATACAGTGATCCTAGAAGGTTTTGGGCATTAATACGACAAGCAGAAAATTATGTTGTGGTATCACCTGGATGCTTTATTAATTGTTCCAAATGGGAAGATTTCTTAAATGATTATTATAGCAGAAAGAGTGTCTCAGAACCTATTGAACTCGAAATAGAATATCATTTTAACGCTGATATTACTCTCCCTCTTTCTCAGGAAATGGTGGCTGACTTACCAGCTAAGGCAAAGCATTCTAGAGCCCCAGGCCCGGAGCGGCTTCCGGTCAGATTGATAAAGCATAACCCAGAGTTTTGGGTCCAGAAAATAAATGTGCTTTATAATCCTATCTTGAAAACAGGGTCAATCCCTGAATCTTGGCATGGCACGAGAGCCGTACTGATACTTAAAAAGGGAGCAACTGATGAATGTACTAGCTATGGAATTCTAGTGATGACTGATGCGTTCTGTAAGATTTTCAGTAAGTACCTACTTAAATTAGTGGAGAACTGGTGTAGTGCACACAATATTCTCCCTAAAACTCAAGGAGATTTCCACCCAAAATGTAGCACTATACACTTTTGCCCTTTACACTCTAATTCAAAAGTACCTAAGAAGGGGGTGGCACTGTATGCATGTTTTGTTGACTACAGTGCCGCCTTTGATACAATTTGTAGAGGCAGGCTTTGGTCGAAATTACACCGTTATAGGATGCTGGAAGAACTCATTTACTTTATTAGGACGTACTACACAAATACCTGGATTAAATTGAGGTTTAACGCACAAAAGGAATTTACGGAAAAAGTACCTGCGCAGAGGTGAGTAAAGCAGGGGTGCGTTCTTGCACCCCTGCTTTACAATATATATGTTAGCGATTTACCAGCTGTGTCAACTAAAGCCCATAATATATAATACCACTGTCTGTAGGGGGTGTGAGTATTAATTAGTTGGCATACAGTATGCTGACGATTCTGTTTTATTGGATTTTTTTGCAGGTGGCTTACAGAATAAAATTAATGGCCTACATGCTTACTGCAAAGAACATTTTCTATGTATAAATAATCAAAAAACCAAGGTCATGATATTTACAAAGAAGAATATTAAACAGATTATGTTTTTTATAGATAGTGATCAGATTGAACAAGTAGAGAACTTCCGTTATCTGGGATTAAATTTAAACGTAAGAGGTAACTGGAATGTGCACTTTAATTCTTTGATGATAAAAGTTAGGAGTAAGGTTCTATCAATTTGCAAATTTAAAAAACTTATGCTATAAGACGTTTCATCCTGCTATTAAGTTATATAAAACTCGGATCCAACCAATAATACGCTATGGTGTGGAGATTTGGGGTTTTGATGGGCTGTCTAAAGCGATACAAATTGAGAACTCTATGCTTGGCCTATTATTTTTTTGACCGGTGGGAACTCCATCAATCGCCTTAAGATTTGAGACAAATATCCTCTGTTGCGGAATATTAGGTGTAGCCTGCATAATGAAGTTTCATGCCCAATTAGGAGATGCTAATACACTATATGTAAGCAAACTATGTAAACAAGAAATTTGTGATCAGTCATAGGACAGTACCAGCAGTCTTTTTAAATGTTTGAATAGTATTGCAGCTAAGAGGGGTTTCAATTGTGTCTGATGTTATATGAATTGAAATCCGCTGAATGGAAATCATTATGTGTAATAAGATCAAGATGTCATGAAGAAGAGTGTATTGGAACTTATGGATCATTACAAAAATTGAGAAAATATTGATTTATGGGAGAATTGCCCCGTATGTGAAACTATGTAAATTTTTGCAGATATTGTTATTACTCAGACAAAAATGTTGCAACCCCAGCGAATTTTGAATTCCCATTTACGTTTGGTGGCAGCAACAGGGTTTTCCTGTTGCTGCCACCGAACACAAATGAGAGCTTGGTAAATCATGTGCAAGTGCATATAGGCAGCGAATCGTGCTGTGGGTTTGGTAAATAACCTTGTTTTAGGGTATTATCTTCAGCATAAATGTTCAAATATAAAAAATGCATGAGAAAGAGAGCTAGCATCAATTAATGACTCTGTAGAAAAGATAGCAAGTAAACCGGAGTAGTAGAGGCAAACAAATAGCACAGGTGATAGAAAAAGACATAGTTGGCTGACACATATGTCAGCATCAGTGAAAACACCACAAGTCGAACAAGTTAAGACAAGAGTAGGCAACAACATGAGTGAGATGGTCAATATCAACAGTCAGTTGCATGGCACAGAAAGCAGTGTAACTGCTAACAACGACATCTTCGAGGACGGAGCTATGTCACATCAGAAGAACTATGGGGAGGAAACCCTGGTAGATGAACAGACACAATACATCAATGCAATAGAAAGCAGTGAAACATGGTCGTGAGAAGCAAAAACAATAAATTTATTGATGAGCCACCACGAGCCACTGCAGGGGGACGATTCTGCAGACCAACTGATTGACCAATGATGTCTGACTGCTGGCTACAGTTAAACAACTTTCTTGTATATGCAGTTAATGACTGGCAGCTGCTAACGATTTTATAGTATTTAGATATTTATATGCGAATGTATGTAAGTGGAGAGTCCATCAGGTGATCTGCGGAGTGTGTGGGAATTAGAGTAATGTGTGCAAAAATGATTCGAAACATGAGAGAAATATCAAAAGAAATACCAGTAACTGATGGTAATTCTCAACTAGCCTTATCTGTCATTACAGCTACACAGTTAAACTTTGAGAAGTCCGAGCTAGATACTTTGCCAAAACTAACTATTGAAGAGTTAGAAGGCACAAGAAGGCAGAGTCAACGGTGGTCAGTCTCAGGAGATGATTAATGAGAAAAGTGAATGTATGTGTGGTTGCGCCAAAGTGGACGGTCCAAGGTCTTATATGCAAGAATGGGGTTGTGAACAAGATGTTAGTGAACAAGGTGCCTAATTAGTGCAGAAAGATGAGTGACTGGATAAGAAAAAAAGTAAAAATAATTTATATATAAAGCAATAAGTGACATCAGCTACATATAGGTTAAGGTTAAGGTACATGAAAAGGTTAAGGCTACGACAGTGATGGCACATAGTTAAAGCTTCTATATTATCAGCACGTTATTCAGGGGTAACTCTGTAATATAACAGCTGTGCGTGACAGCCGGACAAATGATGAATGTTAAGTTTTGTTTTTAAGTGTGTGTTATTTACGACTGTGATAGCAGCAGAGGAAATAGTTGGAGTTGAGCAAAATTTGCAATCAGCGCTAAGTGTCAAATGCGTTTAGAGATGTGTGTGCCAGAACAGTCACAGTACGACACTCAGGCAGTTTGAAAACACGCATGTGAAAAAGAAAACTGATGTTGCTGTTTGCAGTAGGTCAACGTTATTAGGACAATAATAATAACCATAAACATATACATAAGATAGCAATGTGTATGATGTGACAACAGTATTTGAAATAGGCAATTGTCGAGGAGTGACACTATAGGTAATACAATGTGTTGATGAATAGGGATGACGTGATTGGAACATCACGTAGTTAGAATGCAAAAATAAATAATGAAATAATGAAATAATAATGATCATCATACGAGGTACGCAACTGTTAGTTGTCGAGGGAAATGACCATATGAGTACAATCAGTTTTCAGGTGAACAACAAACATCAGAGTGCTTTTGCAATGTGTGGACAAGGGTTTAAAAGTTGGAGATTGAATGTCAGGTAAAGAACACTAGTGTTAGAATAAGTCAAGCCCAAGAGCTGAAGATATATTTTACACAAGTGATAGATACGAAAGAATCATAAGCAGGTGAATAAAGTAATGTCAAAGTCTAAGTGTGACATGGGAACAATCATCAAGTGTTTCATCAAAGTAATTAGAAACTATATGGTTCTGCAGGATGCTGTTAACAGAACAAATGGGTTAAAATAGATGTTGCTGAAAGGCATGCACATTTCTGGAGAGTTTAGTCTTTTGAACAGTAAGGGCTGTGACAAAGATTCATCGTATGCACAAGGTGTTAAGAAAAAAAAGATTTGCATTAGTATGCCTTAAAGGGACACTGGCATGGCTAATACTTGGCTGCTGCCATCTGTTAAGCATGGGCACAGAATTCTGCTCTGGAATGTTCCTGGAATTCTTGCTTCCAATGGCAAACCCTGCAAGAATTCCATGAGCATACCAGAGCAGAATTCTGGGAATGACCATCAGGCCCATTGAACAGCCATGCTTAGGGGTATCTGGTCCAGTTGGATTCGAAAATAGTTATCAATAAATAAATACAATAAATAAGTTATATAGTTAAAGGAAAAGTAGAAATAGATAAATATTCAGTCAATATTAGTAGCTGAAGCAAGTCAGTGGTGTGATCTGTTAATGGAAATGAGAAAATATGATATGTAATTATCTAAAAAACAAAACTTGCGGGATGTCATTTCGTAAAGTACGAGAATGCTATGACATTATGCGCATGTCCTGTACAAGACTTACGTGGTGAACGTAACTTAGGTAATAAAAGAAGCTGACAGCACGTGCAAAGTTAATCATAACGAGCGCTACATGCTGGGCAGATCCTTCAAACATTCTGTGTCGTGTATTAACAGAAGCACACTCTGCCCTAGAGCAGTGTGATACAACAGTGCTCACTGAGTAGTCCCAACCAGGGATTGCAGAATCTTTGTTGTGCTCATAAGGCAAACATTTTTACAGAAAATGAAGCAATGTTTTAATTGTTGCAGAAGCAAGAAAAAACAAAAAATAAATGTTTATCTTTCTTGTTCTTGTGCCATTCCATGAATAACTTGTATCCACAATGAGTATTTTATGTAAACAAAATTCGTTATTTATTCATATTTGTAATCCACAAGGAAACAAAGTATCGGGCATCCCGCCCGTGAAGGTACAACGCTCACACCGTCGATACATAGATGTTACAAATTGCAACCAGTTTCGCCACAAACCGTGGCATCGTCAGTCACTAAAACAAACAAGCAT
>JAXIUS010000052.1:0-12555 GCA_035593325.1 Pseudotriton montanus
TGTAGCAGACCATGCTGCCTGTCTCCATGGCCATTGGAGTAACAGCCTTGCCATTTAGCAGGCGAAGAGGGCATTGTCATCCCATACAATTGAGTCCTCTGCAAATCAAACAATGTCTCTATTATATGTGTGTGTGGACGTCACACAGGCCCCCTCTGGCTCTCCCCTAGAGGAATCTCAGAGTGCATGCAACTTAGTGGCGGAGTCCTTCCCCAATGACATCTGATTCATATCAGAGGAGATTGGGCATTAGCATGATACTGGGGCTGGGGAAGCTGAGGAGGGATTGAGGACTGCCCCCTTGGCCATGTTTACCCAGTTTGTTCCAGTATCCGAGCGCGAGGCAACACAATTAACACATCGGGTGGGGCAGGCATCCCATCATTGAACCACCTCCATGGGAGGCAATAAAAACCATCAGCCCTTTAGTCACCTCTGATATCACCCTCATTGTGAATTATTGCCTTGATCCCGGTGTGGTCCCCGAGAGTTGGAAGTAGGGTTTGTCACCCCTCTCCTCAACACACCTGGCATGGATCCCACAAGTGTCAGCAATTCCTGCCCAGTCACTCTGCTCCCCCTCTTCGGCCAGATCAGAGTCCATTGTCACTTGTCTACTCCAGACCCACAGCAGGCCATGTGACATCTATCATGACATGCAGTAGGAATTTGTCCTGGCAGGGGAAATGAGACTGCACTGATTGCTGTCAGCGTGGGGCTGTTGGCCATTAAAGATCAATGACATGTAGCTCGCCTGTACCCCCTCAATCTGGCGGAGGCGTGCCACACGGTGGACCAATAGATCCACCTGGACAGACTGGGGTACTTGGTGGGGTTGGGAGGTGCGGGGATCAATAGGGTGCGCTCCTTACTCCGCAATCATTTCCTGTCGGTAAATATCGGGACATGCATGTTGGAGTGGAGCACAGTCCTGTGCACTGTCTGGCAGGGATTGTCGCACTCCCCCCTATTGATTGACATCAATGTCCACCCCCTTGCAACCATGCTGGAAGAGTCAGGTCTGTTGTGCCAAATGTGCGCCAACGACACACAGTCCACTTGAGGACGTGTCGGAGGGCTTGTGGTCAGGGGAGCTGCTGATTGACTGAGCTGCGTCAGGACCTGGATGATCCTAAACTGCCTTCTCCTCAACAAGGGGAAGACCAGGGTCCTGCCGTGGGGATAGTGTTGGATGTCTCTTCGCCAGTCCTCCCCTGCCCGGTGTCCTTCGGCCCTCTACCATCTTCTACTGCGGTCTCCAGGTCGCTGGGTGTCTGGTGTCACCAATCGGGGGGGCTGTGGCTCATACAACACGTGTGGTTCGGTCCGGCCATCATGGCATTAATTGGTTGTGGTCCGTTTACCCCCTGCTAGGCAAGGTACATCGGCCAACACTTTGTCAGGCCTTGATTTTATCAAGGGTGAGTTGTTGCATCACTGTCTGCTCAGGGCTGGCGAGAAAGGAGGAGATCCGACAGCAACGCCCCCAGAACAGGGCCATGCGCATGGTCTGTGGATTTGGGTAACGGTACCGTGTCCCTGTGGCTCAGTGAGGAGTGGCCTGGCACAGAATAGTGGACCAGGCCAAGGTGAGGGGCTTGGTCTTGAAGCGACGGGCCCTGTATGGTACCGGCCACCTACACCTACAGTCCTGATACTCCTGGGAGCATACTAGGTATCAGCCTTGGGCTCAGAGTAGGGGGAGGGTGCCTGTCCCTTCCCATAGTACACAGAGTGGCCTTGGACAGGCCCATTCCCGTACTGCAACCAGATGGTGGAATGCTCTCCCTGTGGAGATTGGGCTTGTTCAGTCATAGAGGGCTTTCACATTGGCATTGAAGGCTCATCCTCAGGCTCTTGACATCCAGAGGGTCTAGCCAGTCTCCCTCGCCCCTGGGTGTTTGTGCCTGTGTACCAATTGTGGGGGAAGTTGGGGGTTGTGCTGTGCAATTGATGTGGGGGTAGGCCTGGCGGTGGTGTGAAGGTAAGGGAATGTTAGCTGTGGGGAGGAGGGGGTGTTGCGCCACGATGCACCTGATTGTACAGAGGATCATCATTGCCGTGACTAAATGTGTCAATAGTAATCATTACAATGACTATCATGATAAGCATTATTACCCAGATGTATGCTGTGTTGAGGGGAGAGGGGACAGCTATGTGCCAACAATGTTCAGTGAGTACCCAGGCACCAATGACACAGCCCCCGTATGAACTCATGCAGGCCTACACCTGCGCATCCAAATGCAGCATGACCGCCATATAGAGGTGTACATTTACATTGACAGAATTCAAGGTCTCATAATGGCCAAACATGGACCTGAGATATGTGACTCAATGCATGAGCAGGAAGTTGACATACAGACGAAGGTGGCTGACTGGATGCTGGCATGCAAGACCAGCCCCCAGAGTACCATGCACAACTGATTCAGTGTGCACAACAGGGATGTGGCACGATGCACCTGCATGTGGAGACCAATGTCATGGTCTGAGCTACTCGGCTTACCTTCCACTCTGGCCTATTTACAGCATCCACCCTGACCTACTTCCTGTCCCTCACTTGCCAAGGCATTACCAACCGCAAGACCTCATTGTCCTGTCAGGTTGCATGCTACAGATGGTGCCTGATCACATGTCAATGTACCATAAACAGACCATAGCATGGGACATTATTGCACTCTCATTGCCCATGCAGAAGTGTGTGGTGTCAGAGTGAGTTGGCACATGTCCCTGTTGATGAACAGTACTGGCGCTTACATGATCTGATCATTCTGCTGTACAGCTACGCCCTCATGGTACACATGGCATGAAATCATGGCAAACATTGATCTGGATGTTAAGGGGGGTGTGAACCACAGCAGCAAGGGTACATAGGAAAAGTTTACTGGCAACCCATATCCCCTGTAATTAGGTAGTTGGCACTATGATGGACACACGCCACAGGCAACGCAACAATACACTAGTATACACTGATCACTCAGAGTTTCACTGTCAACTATACACGTGCACATCACTCACCTGTATGCAGTCTGCGGTCCTCCATCCGCCTCCACTTTGCATGGAGGTCTGGGTAACACACCTGTAGGATTTCCTTCTCCATGTCTGACAGGGTCCTCAGTCGGCGTCGGCGTGTGCCCCTCCTGCCCTGCAACTGCTCCAAGCACCGTTTGCGCGCCATGCGCTTACTATCCTCCCACCTATGGGGAAGGAGACATGGAGAGACACATGGTCAACTGTGAATGAGTGTATGCTGTGTCCATCATGTGTAGAGTACAGAGATCTGACGAGAACATGAGTATGATGTACGCCATTAAGGCAATGAATGATGCATGGCTGCAGTACAAGTCCACAGCACATTACGGTATGAAAATATACAGAAATCCCTTCACAGCTATCCATGCACCAGCAGGCACAACATATATTTATGCCTATCCACTAATGCCATTCCAAGAACATGAGTGCAAGCCTTCCACTTACATGGTCATTGCTAAGTCACATACACATGTGGCAGAAAGTGGTACCAGAAGTGTCCCGGAAGGCCACCCATGCTTCAGGTCTATGCAACATCTGGTCGCTACAGTGAACATGTGTGCAGGTGAACATATGTGTCAACATGACGGTCAGTGGACATGATCCAAAATACATATGTGTGTCAGACAGCGACCAACTCAATGATTACATGTATGGTCACATCGTCAAGTTATGGGCATTACTGCATCAAGCTGCCATTATTATTATTATTATTATTATTATTATTAATGGATTAGAGTGCCACACGGCCACGGGCCTCAGGGCACACAGGGCATGCCATCCTCACAATTACGGCAGACATCACAAGCTAATGGTACTGCACATGTGTGCATGAATGTGTGTGTCTATTGCATGACACTGACAAGGGGGGCACAGCACTCACCTCTTGCGCACGGCAATAGACTTCCTGGGATACTCCTCCATAGTGTTCACTGTGGCAGTGATTTCCTCCCAGGTCTGGTTCTTCCTCCTTCTGCCAATGTCCAATGATGCCTCGCCATACAGCTCTGCATAGCTGTTCATCACAGCCTCACATATGGCCTTAACTGTCTGTGGCAGGAAGTTAGGGGCCCGTTCCTCATGCTGGTCAGACTCAGTGCTGCTCATCCTGGCTGTCAGCAGATGTAGTCCAAACCGACTCCTCAGCAGTGTGAGCTGCCAAAGTTTTAGCTGGGCCCAGCACCAAAACTGCAAAGATTACAAATGCAAAGGTCAGGCCAGTGCAGGTGTGGATGATGGCAAGCATCCAGGCATGGAAACAGTGGAAGGACTCACCCTCAACAGCAGATGACTCAGCAATAACGATGCGCCGTGACGTACCGTAACGTGCGGCGTGGCGCCGTGACGCACCGTACGGTACGGCGACGTAACGCAACGTGCGGCGTGGTGACGTGACGCACCGTAATGTGCGGCTACGTCACGTAACGTACGGCGCCGTGACGTGATGCACCGTAACATACGGTGACATGCCGTAATGCTACGTAGGTTGCTGCCCATCACATGCTATGGAATGTGCCCACTGTAACCCATATCTCCAGTGTTGGCAAGGATATGTAGTGCTGTCATGGGTCACATGCTGGGAGCTATAGGTGCGTGCACATGAATGACACCTCCTCCCATGTGCACATCCATGTCATATGTTGCAACTACACCTGCAATGCATGCACTTGTAATCCTGCACGTATCTCAGACACACACCGTTGGCACATGTTCCCCTATTCCCTTATCTCACCTTACCTCGGTCACATGCATTTTCCATCTGTCTGTTGGACAAGCTGTGTGTGTGCTATTATGGGTCATCCTCTGTCCCTCTCTACATCATGATGTTAATTGGCCAATGCACATGTGCAAATCAGCTGTCATGTACACATATGCACCAATGCTGATGAAACATGGACTACAACTGTGACCCTGTAGATCTACATATCATCTGCTATCATTCACCATGCCATCTGACATGTCACATGTTGCATTTCTGGACACATATCTGTGAGTTGCCACTCCGCAGACTGATGTGTGTGAGCATGTCTGTGTGATGGCATTGATGTGGTTGGCAAGGATGGACAGGCACCGGTCAACGGCATCACCTACCACAGCCACAATGTTGCTACCACCCACAGTGACGGTGGCACCCTCCACTGTGTACCAGTCTGTCACACCATCCTCAGTGAGTGGCACAAATACACATGGATGACATTGGACTAATACTATGTGAGGTCCATACACGCTGTCCTAGCATGTGCTATGTTCTTGCTACACCGGACACCAACCACCGCCCTCTGACACATGATGTCTCTGATGGCCTCCACTGTTCAGCCCATCATGTGCGTACTCCCATACTCTGCCCAAACTGGTGGGGTACTGTCGACAGCCATGACTACTCCTCGTCCCTGTAGCTATACTGCATACCACACATCACCTTGTTGGCATTGGCCCTGATTTATGGTCCCATGGCTCAGTACGTCCCATCTGCATTGTGTGTATGTAAATAGTGACAACATGGTATCTGACACTTGTCGCCACATACACACGTCATCTGCCTTACACTGGCATTCAACTAGACATTATGCATCATTATGGTCAACTGTGTTAACAATGCGCTGGATCACTGAGCCACATGACAGACCCCACCTCAATTTCACAATAGATGTGGAGTCCACTCACTGCACCACACATTCATAGTTGGTTTGCCTCCAACTGTGGTCCACTCCACAGTCACCAAGTGGCAGTTGTGTGAGAGTCAAATGACGGGCACACACATGCTTCTACATGATACATCACCAGCCCACTGAGTCTCACTCTCCAGAGGCCACGCTGCCCCAGCAACCACAGTCTCACCTCAGCACACAGGACCATATCTAACCCCAGCAGCCAGCCACGTCTCAGATGTGTGGTAGTCCAATGCACCACTGTCTGCATTGACTGTTGAGTGTACCCCATTGCATCATCTCCATGTCCTTTGCTTGAGCTATCCTTTATTCCTCTATGTTGAATGTCACACACATCTGCATGGTTGTAGCCCTCACCAGACAATATTTGCACTGCACAAGCAGGCAAACCAGTACCAGAAATGCGTGTGCGTGGCCATGTGTATCCACTCAACACATCATACATGTCCTGACTTATCGTTGCTTTGTCATGTACGCGATTAATCTCCTGATACTCATTCAGGACATCTCTTACATGACATATCCTCACTTTCTTAGGTCTAGACACATCCTCTCCCAAGGACCACCTGGCTCCAGCCTGGGAGATTGTGCCATGCCTCCCCTCCTACACCAACAGACAGACAGGTCTGATATGCAACAACGTGCGGAGTCAAGTCCAATGGTGCGGCCATGTCTCAATGAAGTGGTAGACATGCTTGATCACCCCTTCCTACCCAGCCAACCCATCATAGACGTTGCCAGCTCAACTGGCACATGTCGCTGGTCACACTTCCCTCATTTGCAGCCATGTATGTCTGCACAGTTTTATCTGAGGCCCTATCACCCCCATAATGAGGGCACACATTGTGGGCCATGGGGTGTGCCATTTCTGTGCCCACTTCTACCTGTGCCTCACGCCATTCCACCACTGATCTGGGATCCTCCACGTCATATGCAGTGATTACGCTGATCCCAACTGTGACCTCCTGGGGTGTCACAGACCCACTGAAGCTACAATCTGACACTATGGCCAACTGTCAGCACGATAAAGTCCACGATGGACATTACTTGGATGTGTCGAAATGGCAACAGTACAGAGCTGATGCTACCGCCAATGAGAGACATGTGAGGTGGATTGGGACAGCTTCACAGGTAGTATGACATTCACATTGCCCCAATATTTATGGCACTCAAGTTCATGTCAATGGACATTTGTTGGCTCAGATGACAGCATGTGCACCCATGTCAGTCACATCGTGTGCAGCCCGCACTTGCAGCTGATGTTGCTGTAGTGACTGTGGCCCCAACTATCCATTGACATGTCGCCATGTGCTTCTACCTAGTTGTCCTCATGCACATGGGCCACTGCAATGTACTGCTCAATGGGACAAGTGTTGGCAACATCACACTCCTAGTGGTTGAACAGTCCATGGTCATGTGATTCACCATCATGCTCCCCCAGTCACAACCTCTCCCTATATGACGTATGTCCTCCAGTGGCTCCCAGTCAGGGATTGATTTGTATTCATGCAGCTCACCACAACCTCAACATGCTTTCAGTCCATGGGCCCATCTGCCCTGTCACACGTCATCATGTAAGTGGCACACTGGGGTGACATGCAATCAGACTACTCAGCCCTCCTCACCTGCCCTCACAACTGCAGGGCACATGATGTGAGGGCCACAATCTGGTCTACAGCTACACGTGGCTTGATTGGCCTGCCACTGTACCAGTTGCAGCATGTATGTGTCACTCCTTACATCAATTCAGATTACACCTGACTCTTGGAATTACACATCACACATTTGCGACCTGCAGACTTAGTTGGTGCCATCAGAATGGTACCTTAATGTGGCAGGGATAATATTGCTCATAGGTCACCATTTGGACCCTGTGTGCACAGACTATTAGTAATGCAACATGCACACAGCCTGGAGGCCACAGAATGACCCCCATGTATGTATCTGTTCACATGATATTGTACTTCTTCATCATCTGATCAGTGTCCTTCCTGAGGTGCATGGTTTGCAGATTGTGTACATTGTGTCACAGTACATGTTGTGGCTGTGTATGTCAACTGTGATGAACTATGTGTAATGGACGTGTACTTGGCAATGCATGCTGTGGCCATGGGGTGACATCTCAGTGCATTCTTTCCATCATTTCGGTTTTATCAGAGTGTGTGCATGACGACCTACTTGTATATGTCTGGTGGTAATGATGTGTGTGATGGCTGACTGTGTCATATGTATTAGCGTGTATGTGCAGTGTAGAGGTGCCATGTGTACTACTGCCATTGGGACGGGTTGTACTATGTGGCACCGCTAATTAGAGCTATTGGTCATGTGTCTGGATTGCAGTAGATGCTGATTTGAGTCAGGTCTGTCAATGTGTCATGTACCTTGTGTCATATGTGTATATGCAACGTTTGTGCAGGCCTTCCATGGTGTTATGTCCAGCTGCCCTTCTCACAATCTATACATACTGGCACATTTTGTCCTGTTGGTTTCTGACCGTATGTTTGGTCTATGATTGCTAGCATCATCATCATCATCATCATCATCATCATCTTCCATTGTTACTCATGTGACTTGGATTGTGATACATGCATGGTCAGAGCCATGCTATCGTTATATTCACTGCACCTGTCCCCGTTGACATTTTAACATCAGGACATCATTACAGGTATGCTAAATACTCAAACATTTGTTGGTTATTGGTCTATGGTGTATTTCACACATGTGGTGGAATACAAACAGTAGAGGGCCAAGTGTGTGTCAGTTACATATGTGTAGCCCTGTAGGCAGCATATGTATTTCACACATCATTCACACACCTGGGGCATGCTATACATGTCAAGAGACCTGTGTCAAATTCAACGGAAGTATGTGGCAATGAGGCGGTCACGTGCCATCACCCCATCATTTTGTACAGCAGGTATCTGTGCATGGTATGGTTGTGGTTGTGGGCGCAGACCTTCCGCCACATCAACATCCAACCCACGGCGTACTGCTATGTTATGCAGGATACAGCATGCCAGGATTATCCTGCAAACCTTGTGAGGTGTGTAGAGCAACACACCCCCTGTATGGTCAAGGCATCTAAACCGTGACTTGAGTACGCCGAAGGTGCGCTCAATTATGGCACGCGTACGGACATGTGCATGATTGTACCTCACCTGGCGTGGGGTGACCGGCCTCCTGAATGGTGTCATGAGAAAGGTCTTCTGTGGATAACCAGCATCACCTGCGGGACAGGAGTGACAGGGGTTAGTATGATGTTGTTGCCATATGGTCTCACATGTCTTCATACAGTTAGTCATAGTTTCAGGTGATGTAGCCATCATTGACATAGGCAATAGGCTGTGTAAGTCGCCATTGTCAGTATACATTCTCATAATGTCAATGATATATTGCATTGATGTTATGCAAGACATACAAGCAGCCACAATGGGCAATTGGCATAGTGTGCCATTTCTACACATTGACACACTTTCACTGGCTATGAATTAGAAGAATAAACATCATGAAGAAGTAAATAATGTGTCTATATCACATATGTGGTCTACATCAATGCCACATCCACAAATGCAGTATCTCTGACTCTATGGTACACCTACATCTCGGCAACGTATCATGCTACCGCAACTGTCCAATTGCAGCTCACTGCACTCCCATCCATGACTACAGCCATTAAGTCACACGCCTGATGTGCCCCTCCGAATGTGATGGGTAACTGCCCCATTGAAGGATGTTTAACTCCCCATTCTTATGATGCCAGGGTGTTCAGTGTGTGCAGTCCCTTTGACTGCATCACCAACTCTGCGGTTGTACATATGTATGGGGAATATGAGGTGATGATGAGATCGTGATCTGCCCCATTTTCTCATTGGTGCACACTTGTGATGGTGAGGGCATTGGGGCATGCCCTACCCATGGTGGGTTCTCTGCATCATACAGAGGGACCATAGCCTCCCATGTTGGCAGATGGGCAACCATGCTGCCATTGCTGCTGCAGCTGACATTTGGTGTCACCTGGAGGGGACCTTCCCCTTACAGTTGTCCCTGTTCAGCACTGTGTAGATGGCACTTGCCACATCTAGTCACCCAGGTCTGGCCGACATGCACCGCCTGACTAGACTCTTGTCATCTCCTATTCTGTACTTGTCACATCCCCCTCCAGCATCCCACCCTGGTACTGTCCTTCCCCCACACACCCTTCTCGCCATCCATGCAGATTCACCAGCCTGACCTACACCTGCCTCCTTTACCAATGACCTGGTACCATAGGCATTCAACCTCATTGTCCTTAATGGGATTCTCACCCACTACCCGACCACCCAACTCACAGCCCTACTATTGTACAGTAGATCACTCTCTATGCATGGCCTCAATGTTAGTACCATCCTTGTGGACGAACAACCCAAATGTCCTATTCCTTACAGAAACCTGGCTCTCAGACAACTCTGCTCCAATCCTCAACATGGCCATCCCCCCATTTGCATTAACCACCTTTTTTACAGACCCACCCAGGCTAGGGGAGTCCCAATCATGTACAGAGATCACCTCACCCTGGCAACCAATGCTGCCATGACCTGCAATCATCGCACATATATTGGCACCACCTTCCACCCCAATTCCCACTCACACATCAATTTCCTCATCACCTATCAAGCACCAGGTAACAACCACTCATTCCCGCCTTCTCTAGCCAACTTGATCACCACCACACGCTTGTCCTCACCCAATCTGATTGTGCTAGGCAATCTTCACATCGGACTTAATGGCCCTAATGATACAATTGCCCTCCCCCTCATTACTGGCCTGGCAGGCCATGGACTGACATCCGGCCTTCCCGAACCCACTCATAACAAAGGCAGATGTCTAGACGTATTCATCGTGGCCCTCCCTCTCACCACCACTGCCGCACCTATTGACCTCCAATGGCCGGAGCACCTAGCAATCGCATTTGTCCTCAATGTCCCCCCGAAACACCACCCAGAACATGTGCAAAATCAAGTCTTGGAGGGGGCTTGACATCATGACAAGTAATCTGACCTTCCAGATGATCTCGGCCCCAATCACGCACCCAGCACTATCCAACATGATGTCAGGGCTGCAGACGGCAGTAGTGCAGACATCTTGATATCTGACATGCTCACTAAACTCCAATCCTGGCTCACTGCTGCTCTGGCCGCCAGCATGACACTTGGACAGGTCTGGCCCAAGAGATCAGGACACCTGTCCTCACAATTGGTTGCACAGAATACCCCATCCCTCTGAAGGTCCCCTCTGCTCCTATCTCAGGTCCCAGCAGACACACAAGAACAAGCTCTGCCTCCTTATTTATCACCTTTCTAGGAGATGGAACAGGAAGGCCATCCAGACGCAGATATGAGGTCAGCATTCATCGCCAATTGGGAGGTCCAGGAGCCCCACTAAAGAGCTGTTGTCAATTGTCACGGCACTCTTGGAGCGGCACCCCAGCACAGACCCCCTGTAAGGACCTCAATTTGTGTGCATCATCGCCACCAACTTCACCACCAACAGAATGGGCATGGATTATGATTTAGCATTGCTGGCACACTTGGCCACCCAGCCAATGGCCAACACCCCCTATGTACCCCCCCAGTGGTCGGACCTACCTAGGGTTGACAACCAATCCCTGATACTACTTCTGGCGGCTGACATGTCAGGCTGCTCCATGGCGAAGCCTTGCACATGCTCAGATATGCAATCAGAACCTTGCGACCATGGCCATATTCCCAGTGTTTGATTCCATGATCAGTGCCTCACTAGCAGTGGCATATTCCCTCATATCCTAATTACATCTCATATCACCCCTTTCCTGAACAGACACAGCTGGGATGCCTCTGACCCAGACAACTGTAGGGCTATGACCAACACCAGATACCTTGTCACAATCCTGGAAAGTCTACTTACACACCTCTGCAGGTCTACACTAGTGGAATTCAATGTTCTTGAGCACACACATGCCGCTTTCTGCCCACGTCACGGCACTGAGGTGGTCCTCCTTGACATCTGGGACACCCTCACACTCCAATGAGACGCAAATCACACTGCAGTGCTCATCCTCCTTGTCCTGTCGGTTCCATTCCACACAGTGGTAGACGCTACCCACCTGAGCTACCCACTACCCACCCGCTACCCACCTGAGCCACCTCTCCCTCTCCCTCGATCGCACTGCGAGCAATTGGATCAGGTTGTATCTTACCACTACATCCTCCAGATTCACCATGGCCAACCACTCCTCCCACCTTCCTCACAGGGATCCCGGGTACCTCATGGTTCCCCCTTCTCCCCGCTCCACTTTATTATTTATCTCAGACGTCTTGGCTCCACCATCATGACACATAATTGAACTAGCTTTAATTGTGCTGTAGTTAGCCACATGCTGATGATTATGGGAATTACTGACCCTTGGCAACCATGATTTTCATCACCTGCATCAGGGACATTGCCAGCTGGATGGGGCATTCTCATTTTCTTATCAACAACTCCAATACTGAGATCCTCCCTTTCAGGCCCCCTTCGTCTTCCCCTCACCCTACTCCTGGCCAGCAGGACTTGGACCCCCACCTGCACCACTGGCCTACGCAAATTGCCTTGGTAGCCGCTTGGACACCAGAGTCAACCCCTCTGTACAAGATGGGCTCAC
The DNA here is from genome assembly GCA_035593325.1 of Pseudotriton montanus. Classification (NCBI taxonomy): domain Eukaryota; kingdom Metazoa; phylum Chordata; class Amphibia; order Caudata; family Plethodontidae; genus Pseudotriton; species Pseudotriton montanus. The sequence continues at coordinate 12,355 of JAXIUS010000052.1, forward strand.
CTTCACTCTCTGCTTTGCCCTTCTTGGCATTCTCAGTCACAGCCTCCATCTATTCACCTACCCTCAACAGTGCTCTCTTATGAGGAGATCAGATTACCCCAACTCCCTCCTTGCTGGTGCCTCGGAACAATGTGTACACATCCTCCAGAGGACACATGATGCACCAGCCAGGCCTCAATCCAAAATCAAGAGGGCTGATCA
>JAXIUS010000053.1:0-12499 GCA_035593325.1 Pseudotriton montanus
CTGCACGGGCAGTCCCACCTGTGGAAGCCCCTCTGGGTGAGGGGTTTTTGCTGACCTTAGGCCTCCAGTTCACTGGTTCCCATTCTGGTCTGATGGGCCTTGGCCTCAAGGTTCCTGGCCCTTGTCTCCACTGCATTGGTCCTTGTGCCACAAGCGACGACAGGGTCTCAGTCATCGAGATGGGACCCATCGTTGATGATGGCAGCACGGAGGCCACCATCACGAGTACCCCTTATGGCTAGGTCCCCGTGGTGGACATGGGACCTGCCATGGACGATGGTGGCTGCAGGGCCACCATTGTTGTGTACTCTTGTTTACTGGGTCTCCGTCGTCTATGTGGGACCTGTCATCAATGACGGTGGAGCCATCATCAGAGGCCCCGACATCGAGCTCATCATCAAAAGGCTGTCTCAATGTCAATGATGACAATGGTGGGTCCTGTCGTTGGGGCTATCTCGATGGTGGTGACGGAGCATCCCGTCATTGAGGTTTGGCTGTGGTCTTGTCCCATCATCGTGGACGTGACTGCGCAGTTGTGCATGGGGGCAGGCTGCTCTTTTGGGCATGTGGTCTGTTGGCTGACCCCACTCCCCAACTATCCTTTTGTCAGTGATGGGGTCACTGGGGGCTGCCACCTCGTTTATCCCGGCTCCCTGCCTGCTTTTTACTGTCTACCAGGGTGTAGTCTGCTGTGCCAGGTTTGCTCATTTTTCCCACTGGCCCACTGTGGTGGTTTGGTTCCTTAAGTGGTGGTCTGTGGAAGGCACCCTGGTCAGGGGCCTGGGGACCCTGTTCTCAACTACCTGGATTCTGCACATCGGCACACTGTGTAGGTGATTGGGTGTGTGGTCCCTGTACAGCCTGCATGCCTGCCTGCTGCTTTGGATGCCTGCTTGTCATATGTGCTATTAGGCCGATCCACTTGGTCCTTGAGGTGCGGACAGTGTGAGCGTCCTCCTGTCTGGTTGTCTGGTATTCTCCCCTCTAGATATTTGGTATCTGGGTGACTTTACATGGCAGTCGAGCATGACTCGTCAAGGTTCTGTGCCTTGGAGCATGATCTGGTTGCGATTTATAGCCCTGCACGGGAGGGGTATGCGTTGACTGGGGTTTTTTCCGGGATGCTGTCCTTGGCCCCCTTGTGTTGGCTCCCATGTCTGGGGCCCTGTTCTTTTACTCTGCCGGTGCTAGATGGGTTCCGAGATGCGGATGACTATTATGGCACGGCCGGGTGTCACAATCCCAGAACCACGACTGTTGGGTCCCATGGGTGGGTGCTTCAGGATGCGACCTTTAGCTTGTTGCTTGATATTCTGGTGGAATGGATCAGTCTTGGGCGAATGCCCCAGTCCCGACAGTGATGGTCCCCATGTGGTGGGTCCTGGCCTAATGCTGTTACTCAGGTGTGAGCTCCTTTCTGAAAAGCTCTCCTTGGGGTTTGTTGCACGTATCATGTTTTGGGATACTTCAACATGTGTTGTTCCCTTTTAGGAGTGGTTCCTCCTGTGATCAGTCCTGGGAAGCAGGTACTGCTCGTGATAGTTTCAAGGGGTATCCAGTTGCACTGGTTGTTTGCCTGATGCTCAGTTGTGTGTGATCATACTACTGATGGCCATCAGATCTGGACCACTGGCTTGGCCACCTATGCCTTGCCCTGGTGGCTGGTTCAATGACATTGTTTGCAAACGCTCTGAAGAGTTGGGTGGCGAGGACTCTGTGGCTGTGCCCTGTCGGTGGTTGTAGTTTTGCCATCATGTGGTAGCGCATTTTTTAGGGTGCTTTGCTTGTTTGGCACCATGGTCATGGCCTGACTGAGGACAGAGTGTTTGGTGACCAGTCATGTTGAGTGTTTTGGCCCTTGTTGCTGGTCTGTTGGTGGCTCGCAGATGGCTTCTCAGGTTCTGAGTTTGAGTCTGAACAATGGTCTTGCTAGAGGGCTTGACCTGTTGGCTCGTAGGTGGTTGGGCTTGCAAGTTTGCCCCTTCTGTGGGGTGGTTATGTGGACTGACCATGGATTTGTTCCTGCTGTGTTCTGAGTTGGTCTAAGACACTTGGTATTGTGCTGCTCCCACTGTATGGGCAAGGCCAGTACTGGCCTGGTGGCTATGTTGCTGGCTATGTACCTTCTATTCCCTTCGCCATGCACTGCAGATTACGGCTATGGGCTAGGCGGGGATTGTGGAGGACTGCTGCCTCCACGGTGTGGCCAGCTGTGCAGTGTCAATGTGGTTAGGTTACATTGTTTCTTGATGACTGTTTGTATGTGTGTGGGTATGCCTCCTCATTGGTCCGTGTTGTCTCATGATGGAGACCGGTATGTTTATGGGGAGTACTCGGCAGGTTGCTCAGCTGCCCTGGGGACGCGGTTTGCTGATGCTGTTGTCATGCTGTGAGGTATACTGGAGCTGTACAATGTTTTTCCTTCCCTGACAGGGACTCTGGTTGCCTTTTGATGGGTTCCATAGTGTTTGTCCTGTCAAGCCTGTGGTGGTGTTTTCTTTATTGCAACAAGCGGGTTGCTGGAACAGTCAGTTGGCATGACGAGTCGGCCACTTGCCCTTGATTATTGGCCCAGCCTGGGGATTGAGGATCAAATGCCAGTTGGGCCCTCCGATGCCTCACCTGTTCATGGTTGATAGTCATGCCACACGGGGGAATGGTAGTCCCACTGGTGGTTTCAGCTGTTGGATGCTTGAAGGTCTATGACATTGACTGCACCGGGATTGTTTTCATGCTCACAAGCTGCTTTCTCTCTGGTTTGGCCTAGATTTTGTATTGATTTGGATTTCTTGCCTCCAAACACTGGACTATTGTCTGGCGTGGCAGCGTTTCTTGGTGTTGTACCCTTGATGGGGGTAGGGGCGGATTGTTTATGGTGATGTTCCAGATATACAGCCAGTAGGTTGGCACAGCGAGTTTACTGCTTGCCTCTGATATCTGTAAGTGGCCTGCTGTGGCAGGTTTGAATACAATTCAGCTCTTCATCCTTCCAAGGCCGACTGATTGGGTACCATGATGTGGGTAATAATCTGTCGTTAAGTGCTTAGAAGTCTCTGGACATGAAGTGATATATAAATGCTTGGTAGAATTAACTTCTGGTTCCCAATGACTGCCGGCTGTCACGGTGGTATGCCATTCAACTCGTGCCTCTGTGCGAGGTCATAAAGCGGCATCCGCCATGGAAAGCGTTGCGGTGTTCGGTACCTTTCTGTTCTCACGACCAGGTCACACATTGCTGCACTCCTTACCTCGCGGCAGGTAGGGTACTTTTTCTCTGGAACTAGCTACAGGACCCGCCCTCACTTCCGCGTTCTTCATCTTCCCTTCATTTGGCGTCCCTTTAAATGGATTCCGGAACTCAGGTTTGGTGCGTCTTACCGCCAGTTTCGGCGACCTGACGCTATTGTGCCTGTCACTTTTTTCTTACTTGCAGTATCCCTTCCAGCCTTCCCTTTATCTCTCTGGTCTATTCCCTGTACCCTTCCTGCTCCTATTCAATTGTACTCTTTAAACTTGAAATCCTTCAGTTTTAGTCTTCATTAATGCGGCATCACTTTATTTTGGTTGCAGTCCAAACAAGCAAGGTTTTATCTGATGTCAACGTCAGTGAGGACTTAGGGGGACACCTGGCTAATCTTCAGATGGTAAGATCTCCAAGTCTGACTTGGCCAGGTAAGGTAGTGTGCTACAGAGTAAGACACCATCTCTCTGTTTTGCATGGCCACCTTAAATGAGCTTACTGATCAAATGCAGTTGCTTACCAAACAGGTTGCAGCCCTTCGGGCTGACAACCAGGCATTAACCACCATAGTGGCAGCGCAAGCACAACAGACACAAGTTTTGCCACCTCCTGTTCCCTTACCAGCTGCCCCTGCACCCCAGCTACAGCAGCATATTTTTGTACAGTCTCCTGTGGGACCTCCTTCTACAGGTTCATATACAGGGGACCCCTGAAACTAAAAGAGTTTTGGCAAGCCTGCAATGTGCAGTTTTTGTTACATCCCACATTATTACCGGACGATGCATTAAAGGTAGCATATGTTATAAAACATCTTACCGGGAATGCTCTCATGTGGGCCTCCCCTTTGTTGACAGCGCAAGACCCTGTGTTAAATGTCTTCACCAATTTTGAAGATGCATTTCAGAAAATGTTTAAATGCACAACTTGTGCTCTAGTTGCCAAGGAGTCCCTTTTGGATCATCAACAAGATTCTCGTGATGTTTTGTCTTTGGTCTCTCATTTCAAATTCTTAGCCTCTGAGGTCACCTGGCCAGAGGACGTATTAATCACAGTATTTCGGTGTTCCCTTAAAGAAGAATTTAAAGACAAACTTGCTCATTGTGAACCCTTTACATCGCTGCAAAGCCTAATCAAAGTTACCTTGCAGCTTGAGTTTCGCTTAATGGAACGCCAAACAGAACGTAGAAAAGCCATGCCTTTGTCTACAATAAAACGACCAGTAAGACAGCTGGAACCTCCCACTATACCTTCTTCCTCTCATGCCAAAACTGGTGAAGAACCTATGCAAGTAGTCGCCATCAGGGGTCCTCTGTCTCTTGACGAGAGAAAACAATGGCTGCAAAACAATTTGTGTTTATACTGCGGTTACGCCACACATCTTTTACAAAACTGCCCACTTTGCCCTGGCAAGAGACAGGAAAACTAGAGGACCTTGCAGGTCAAGGGAAGCATCTGCAGGGTCTCTCGTGTGGCCTTCCCACTCCCATTAACCAAATGCTAGAACCTACAACCACGCTATTTGTTTTACAAGCTCACATGTCTTTGCCGGAGTCGCTTTCTATTCTTACTGTACCCGTTCTGGTTGATTGCGAAGCAGGAGGAGTTTTTTTTACAAGGACTAGCTGCAGTTCCATGCCATTCCAACTGTGCCGAAAGATCAGTCTGTGCAAGTACAGACGATTGACGGTTCACCCATCAAATCGGGTCATATAACCTTACGATCAGTTCCTCTACGTCTAACGATAGGACTTCATGAAGAAATATTGGCGTTCAATGTCATTTCCTCACCCAATTATCCTATCATACTGGGTCTGCCATGGTTAAGATACCATGATCCCATAATATGCTGTAGTCAGGCTGTTGTACTCTTTGCATCTAAACAATGTCTCACACATTGTATTAAGACCTCAAGAGAACCCACAAGTGTCTTACCATTGGAATTAACCTCATCCTCCATGCTCATGGTAAATAACATCCACTCTACGTTACCGGAAGAATATAGAGTCTATTTTTCAGTCTTTGAAAATCCTCCACAAAAGACTTTGCTCTCTCATAGGGCACAGGACTGCCACATTGACCTACTGCCGGATGCCATTCTTCCTTTTGGTTGAATGTACAGGTTAACACCAGAAGAAAGATGGGTTCTTCAGCTTTATTTGGATGAAAATCTCTTGCATGGACTCATATGACCTTTGCATTCTCCCACTGGAGCACCGCTCTTTTTTATCACTAAAAAGACAAAAGCTCTTCGGCCGTGCATCGACTTCTGTGCATTGAACAAGGTAACGGTCAAAGAGTGCTACCCCTTACCTTTGATTAAGGATATAATAGACTCCGTAAAGAACGCCACAGTCTTTACCAAATTGGACCCACGCGGGGCCTACCATCTGCTCCGCGTCACGTCAGGAGACGAATGGAAGATGGCATTTCAAACCCCTTTTGGTTTGTTTGAATATTGTGTAATGCCCTTTGGTTTGGTTAATGCCCCTCTATTTTGCAGCGTTTTATGGATTCTTTATTTTCTGATTTGTTAACCTTTTCTGTCGTTGTTTATTTAGATGACATTTTGATTTTTTTCTCTGGATCTTCAGTCCCATTTTTCTCATACTAAGGAAGTGTTGCAAAGACTATCTGACAATGAACTCACCTGTAAGCCAGAAAAATGCATATTTTCCTCCTCCGAGATCAATTACTTGGGTTACGTGTTCTCATCTGCTGGAGTATCCATGGATCCAAAGACGGTTTCCGCTGTACTCACTTGACCCCGTCCCTGAAATCTCATCAAAGTCCAACGTTTTCTGGGCTTCACAAACTATTATAGGGTCTTTATTGCTGATTTCTCCACCTAAGTCGAACCTCTCTGTTTTCTAACTCGAAAGGCAGTACCTTTCATTTGAACTTCCAGACAAGAACACACATTTCTTTCTCTAAAGGATCTATTCACCACTGCCCCTATATTAGTGTCCCCAAATAAGAAGGTACCCTTCATAGTACAGGCTGACGCTTCAGGTGTAGCTTTAGGAGCTGTGTTGCTACAACCACAGGAACGCGATGAAAAAGAACACCCAGTGGCATACTATTCCTGACTGTTTACCCCTGCAGAACAAAACTACAGCACAATAGAACGTGAGCTGTTAGATATCAAGTCATCCTCTGAACATTGGAGACACCATTTACTGGGGGCCTTACACCCTGTAGAGATTCGAACAGATCATCAGAATCTCAGCTCCTACAAAATGCAGACTGTCACATTTTTTTTTGCTTTTTATGATTTTTTTATCACGTATGTCCCAGGAACAAAGAATATATTGGCTGGTGCTCTTTCTAGATCATTGGATTCCTCGCCGTATGCTGATCCTGAGGGGTCATCTACTTTGATGTTTACTAATACTACTTTTGTATATGCCACTCTGCCATTCCGTTCCCAAGTCAGGGCGGAGACCGACAACAAGGCGGTGGTGCAGACAAACATGCACGACAGCCGTTTCCAGCTAAAACAAGGACTGTTGTTTAGGAATACCAAACTGGTTATTTTTTCACCACAAAGACAACGTATGCTCGTGGCTCTTTTTCATGACACCCCAATGGCAGGACATCGTGGTGTAGCTACAACACTCAAACTGATCAAACGCTCTTACTGGTGGCCTACACTCAGAGAAGACATGACCAACTACGTACTGTTGTGTCCACTGTGTGCCCTGGCAAAGATTCCCTGCATCAAGAGACCAGGTTTCTTACAACCTATGCCCATTCCTAACACACTCTGGACAGTCATCCCCATGGACTTCCTAGTAGACCTACCCCCTTCTGAAGGAATGACCACCATTTTAGCATTTTAGTAGTAGTTGATTACCTAACCAAAGCAGCGCATTTTGTAGCTTTGTCCACTCTACCCTCCGCTTGCCAGCTTGCTCATGTCTTCCTCTCTGATATATATTACCTTCACGGGCTTCCCACTAGTATCGTTACTGACCGTGGCACCCAGTTTCTCTCTCGGTTTTGGTCTGCTTTGTGTACTGCCCTAGGTATTAAACGTCTTCTCTCTTCAGTGCTCCTCCTTGCCTGTATTCAAACGGGAGGTCAAGGCTCATTTTCTTTGGCAGGAGGCTTCAGATGTTTAGTATATACTTACATCCTGATGGAGTTCATGGCGACCTATAGCTGGACACAGTATTGGTGCTGTGGCCACTGCTATGTGTTTGCACCCGGGTCTCTGTGGTTTAGTCTTACATGTGCATTTGTTTTTACTCTTTTACTTGTTTTAATATGTATTTTATAATCTGTTTGTATGCATGTTAGGTTTTAGGCGCCCAGAAGCTGTCTGCATGGCTGGCGGAATAAATTATTCTATCTATCTATCTATCTATCTATCTATCTATCTATCTATCTATCTATCTATCTATCTATCTATCTATCTATCTATCAATCTATCTATCGGCTATCACCCAAAAACCAACGGGAAGATGGAGCGTCTTAACTAGACACTCTGTACCTATCTGCGCTGTTATACCAGCCAACATCAAAACAACTGCCATTCATTTTTACCCCTGGCAGAATTTGCTTACAACAATGCAGTTCATTCAGCTACAAAATAATCTCCTTTCTTTGTTTCTTATGATTTCATCCCCAGGCTATCAACATTCCTATCCCAGACACATCAGACCCTCAAATAGACACATACCTACAAGATATATATAATGCTACTTTGTTGGTGCATCAAAAGCTTAGTAACGCTCACCAAAGAATGAAAAGGTCTGCCGACCGCAAACATTCGGCACCCCCAGATTACGCTCCTGGTGATCTGGTATGGTTAGCCTCTACAAATCTACCCCAAAGAGGGTTGCCTCACAAGCTTGCTCCTCGTTATTTTGGTCCTTTTTCTATTTTTAGGATGCTCTCACCCTTAGTGGCTCGACTGGATCTACCTATTCACTGGCACGTACACAATGCCTTCCATGTGTCTCAACTTAAACCTGTGGTACCCAGCAAGTTTCCCAGTAGATTGCCTTCTAGGCCTCTCCCTGAAGCCATCTCCACTGGGCCTGAGTATGAGGTCCGGGAGATTTGCAACTCCTGTTTCCTATGCGCTCGTCTACAATATCTCATCTCCTGGAAGGGGTATTCTTCCACAGAAAACTGCTCCTACCCTAGTCTAGGCTGTTCACTGTGCACACCCCCTCAAGCCAGGTCCTGGGGGGATTCTGTCACGGTGGTATGCCGCTCAACCCATGCTTCTGTGCGGGGTCATAGAGCGGCGTCTGCCACGGAAAGCGTTGCAGTGTTCGGTACCTTTCTCCTTTCACGGCCAGGTCACACATTGCTGTGCTCCTTACCTCGTTCCACCAGGTGGCAGGTCAGGTACTATGCCAGACATGTTTAGCCCATCCTTCTCCCTGTGGGCTTGTTTTGGTCCATCTTCCGCTCCCACCAATAGACGTGCTTCTTCTCTAGAACTAACTACAGGACCGGCCCTTGCTTCCGCATTCTTCGTCTTCCCTTGATTCGGCATCCCTTTAAATGTATTCAGGAACCCAGGTTTGGTGCATCTTACCGCCAGTTTCGGCGACCTGACGCTATTGTGCCTGTCACTTTTTTCTTACTTGCAGTCTTCCTTCCAGCCTTCGCTTTATCTCTCTGGTCTATTCCCTGTACCCTTCCTGCTCCTATTCCCTTGTACTCTTTAAACTTGAAATCCTTCAGATTCAGTCTTCATTAAAGCAGCATCACTTTATTTTGGCTGCAGTTCAAACAAGCAAGGTTTTTTCTGATGTCTACGTCCTTTTCCTTGCTGCGCCGCCCCCACAGTCCTCACATAGTACGTGAGGACTTAGCAGGAGACCTGGCTAATCTTCAGATGGTAAGATCTCCACGTCTAACCTTGCCAGGTAAAGTAGTGTCCTACACCGGCATGGCAGTCCCGGGGGTGGTTCCCCTCACCTTGGTGTTGGGCGTTTGTACAGTTGCATCTGTCGCTTTGGTTCCTGATCCCGCTCATCCGCTGCTCACATATGGTGGTGCTCAATCCACTTTGGGTGTGTCAGGTTTGATTGTTAGGGGTGCGGCGTTGGCCCTGATTGTGCATATGTCATTACCTGCAAAACCTATCCTGGCTGGGGTGGCCAGCATGGCACCTACAGTGATGGGGTTGGGGTTTGTTCTGTGATGTCTGAACCAGGCAGGTTAGATGTTCCTATATGCAGCTGTGACTTGTTTCTCCTGGAGCTCCTTTTGGGGCTGGACAGATCCTCCTCTGAGTCTCATTACAGGGTCGGACCCCTATGCCTTCTTCTCATAGGTGCATGTGGTGGTTCACTGCCTGCTCCATGTGACATGGGCTGGGCTGCAGTTTAAGTCTGCTGACTTTGTCTGGCAGCTGTGTTTTCTGACGCTGCATGGGTTGCCCTCCTTGTTCACTGTAGCGGTGGGGAAGTTGTTCTGCTACGTGGTTTTGATACTGGCTTTCGCAGGTGTGCGTAGGCCTGTCCTGTTTTGGGGGTTTATGCCAGTCCCAGTCCCACAGGCTGGGGTGGCCAGTGTGCCAGGGAGGTTGTATTACCTGTGGTGCCTCCACTTGCGGTGGACCTTTCTTTGGTCCTTCAGGAACGGGGTGATGCTGGGCACCACCCTGTTGTTCCTGGTTGGGGGGGTGGCATGTTCATGCCTGTGGTATTGTATCCCTGTCTGTGTTCGTGGGCACATCATTGAATGAATGGTCATTACCATCTTGGGTGGCGCAACATTATCTGAGACTTTGCAGACAACACACCGCTCCTGTCGGGGGGGGATAGTTGGCTCCTCGTACCTCGGGGTTTGTTCTGTGGTACTGCTATGCTCTTGCTGGCTGTGCTGGCCGGATTGTTCCCTGTATTGGGGTCTGTGGCAGTCTGTCTAGGGCGACGTGTCTGGTTGGGTGACTCATACTCCACCAGATTTGTGGCTGTTATGATGGCGGGTGCCGACGCACCTCTCACTGGCGTTTACAGTGCTGCTGTTTAGTGGTCGATGCTTGCCCTCGAAAGGCCCTACTGCCTGGATTGTATCTCCAGGCATAACTAGGCAGCTGGACTGTCCGTGATGCGGACCCTGTTGTTGTGCTGCCTCTGCCCTCCACCCATTTGGTGGGGTACTGCTGTGGTATTGTTTACAACACAGCATTATGAATTTATATAAGATACATAATACTGATGATGAAATTAGTTACTTACTCAGTAACTGTAGATCACCAGTATTGAATCTTATATAGATTCATATGTGCCGCCCGTCCTCCCCATGAGGCAGCGGTGTGTGTCCTTTTTGTTTGGTTCAGTTGCTACTGCCTTCCTGCTACTATGTTTGGCTTTGTGCAAAAAATGAGTCCACTGGGCAGTGGAAGGAGACAGGGCCGTGTGCTACAGCATGGCAACTGAGGTAGGACCAGTGGCTCTCCTGGTGTACTGCATGGTGCAGTCACTGCCATGGGAGGCCAGTGGTGGTTTGTGTATACTGCAGGTGCAGTCATTATTTTTCTACGTAGAAATGTTTTTTGCTGTTCTGTGTTATTGAACATTATTTTTCCGGTCTCCCAGTCTGTTGCTGGGGGGATATTTCAAGACAGCATTATGAATCTATATAAGATACAATAATGGTGATCTACAGTTACTGGGTAAATAAATAATTTATTGCTCTTTGCCTTTTCTGTCCGCTTTAGTTTCTTGATAGCAACATAACATCCTGAGCAGACTGCACATTAGGTCCAATTTAAGATCACGCAATCACTCCACAAATTAAGAACTTAACAAGAAATCAATCATTACCCCTGCAACGTCTGTAGTTCAGATGAGGATTTTGGCTTCCCAGATTTTCCTAATTTAGGTTACAGTTTTGATAATGTTAAATAGTTTGTTGCTGTTGCATGTTTTCCTAGTGTTTTTGCCCAAAAAGCATTTTGTATACTTTTTTCTTAAATAAAGGGTAAGGCAATGTTACAGGGAGGGGAAAAACAAGGAGAAATAGAATATTTTTAAAACTTTTTTAAACATTTTTTGTTTTTTTGTTTTTTTTGTTTTCAACTTTTTTTTTTTTTAAAGGGGGTAATGGGTTGCAAATATATATGTAGATGTAGTTCCAGATCCTGTTAGGGAAAAAAGATAAGGGCAACATAGTTAGTCTTGGAATATAACCAGGAATACCAAATGGCAACTGAGAGATACATAGATACAAACAAAAGGGGGTGACATTATATATATATATTCATCATTTCAACTGTACTAGGAAGAAACAACCAAGTGGCAAAGCAAGGCAGCAGTGTTTAGGAAAGAGAACAATGCAATATTCAGTAGTTTAAACTGGATATTCACCAGAAGCTGTGGTTCATATCAGCACCTTAGAATACAGATTGTGGCTATGTACAGTGATAGATATTCAGACACAGAGTATAACAATATTGTGTATTGTTGGAGTAGGGCGAGAGATTAGCAGGAAAATATGAAGATATCAAAAAGGTTTATGAGAAATCAATTACTTTGATATATGAAGCTTTTTAGAACAGTGCCATCAAAAGCCTGTGAGGAGAAGCTTCACAGACTGCTCAGTCTCTCAGTTACACTCTGCCTGGGTTAGGATCAAGAATATCCTCAAACTAATTGAAGGGATATTGGGCAGAATTGATTCTATGCTTTTATCAATGCTGTAATGTCATTCCTCCTGGTTATAACCCGGAAATAGATTATTGGGCAGCATATAGTACTGTAGGAAGGTCAGCAAAAGAGTTACTGCTGACACTGGCCTAGAAGAGTATTAGAGCAGAGACAATGATTCACAACCAGTTGGAACAGTGTATGAAAGGAGCCAATGAGTTGCCTGTTCAACTGCTATCAATAATACTGGATGGCAGCATTAAGGGACATCCTTGTTAAATCACTGATAAAAGTGATAAAGGTGCAGAAAATATTAAATGTGACATGGAACCCGGCTCACCACAGTGGTAAATAAAGAGGGCCCTGTAGTAGAGAGGATGAGGATCATCTAGAAGCTCCCTACCCACACCTGGAAAAAGGGGACAGAGATTGTTCTATGGTTCTTGAACAGGGTAATGTGCTGTCATTCGTGGTACTATATAACATTAGCTACTCCTGGAGAGGTCCATATCATGAGATAATTGAATGCCACAGAAACATTTTGACTCAGTCATGAAGATATTGAATGGCCATTTATCTCTTGATAATGACCTCTCAAGGAGTAGATAATGCTATTATTGTATTTCCTCTCAGAAAACAGTAA
>JAXIUS010000054.1:0-12479 GCA_035593325.1 Pseudotriton montanus
TAATGTTAAGTGGAGGGGGTGGGGAGTGGGGGAAGCGGGTGCACATGCATTTGTTTGTTTGTTTATGTGTGTGTGTGTGTGGTGCGAGCGTGTGTGCATAGTGTGTGTATGAGAGAGGGGCGCACAGGCGACATACTGCAGGTCCATACCGTAAATATGGACCTGCTTCCCAGCATTCTCATTGGTTGGCTGGAGGTCCATACCGGCGCAAAGTTTCTAATACTGTTTAATCACCATCTTTAGAATCCAAGGATCACAGCATATCTGAATATATTGCAGTATAAGCCTCAGTGAGGCCAGCATGATATCGTGGAAATGTCTTCATTACTCCCATAAACCATTTAATTTTATCCACAAAGTTCTTGTTATGTGTAGACTGTACAAGCAAGCTGTAAACGCAAGACATTCCAGTAGCGTAAACTGTATTCCTAATGTTCTGAGAGCCACGCTAGATGAAGGAACAAGACCTGATGTTCATCTAATAGCACAGAACCTTATCGCAACATTGATGTTCTATGGTATGAGGTCCACGCTCCAGCTATGCCTCATGGTGGAGTGCAGGAGGGGTGAGGAGGTAGAGGTATGAAGGCCGCATTGTCAAGTGGCCTCTTTTTTCCCATCCTTGGATGGGGATATACACTAATAATAATAATAATAATAATAATAATAGTCACGTGATGCAGCCGCGCTAAGTGGACATGCTGCACGGTGCTCCTCTGAGGCCCTTGTTTATTTGCCTCTAATCCTGCATTATTTGCTTATAATCCTTACTGGATTGCAGGTGTCGGATGCACCTCTGCATCGGAATCGGCAATGGCCCGGGGCAAGCGGCAAAGTAAAATGCCTGAATTCTCCAGAACAAGGGAGACGGTGGGAGCCGCGTAGCCCAACAAGATGGCGGCATGGCTTTGCAAAATGAGGGGGAGGCAGCTGCAGCTCCCGCTTTTGAAACGGCGGCTAGCACTGTAGATTCTTCATCTCCAGCGGACCTCACCCCCGCCCTTCAGCTTGCCCTTGCTGCATTGGAACACCGGCTGAGGTCTACCGAGTCACAAGCGGTTGACCGGCTAGAGGCTCTCCACACGCAGTTCTCCGCCCAAACTGCCAGACTATGGGAGGCGGAGGAGCGCATCAGTGACCTGGAGGATGTCGTCACTCCACTACGGAAGCAGGTCAGTGAGCTGGAGTCCGAGGTTTGAGCAGCCCAGGTTCACCTCAAGGACCAAGAGGGGCATTCTAGGCGCGCAAACATCTGACTAGTTGGTTTACGGGAGAATATAGAGCCGGCGTGCCCTGAGCTATATTTTGAGGATCTACTTTGCTGACTGCTGCCTAATGCGAAACTCTATTCTTTTCATGATTGAAAGGGTACATAGGGCCCTGCTCCCTAAGCCCTCCCCCGGGCTCGCCCCCTCACACTATAATGTTGAAAATCCTCAATTACAGTGAAAGGGACACTCTCCTCAGGGCAGCCCGTGAGACGGATGCCGTTAGATTTGAAAACCAGCGGCTGTACCTGTACCCTAACTATACGGGAGAAGTTCAGCGTCTGAGGCAGTCGTATAAGGGAGCTAAAAGGATGCTGAGGGAGAGGCGACTTCGGTACTCGCTGCTTCATCCTGCGAGACAGCGTGTCCACTTCAACTCTGGAACAGTCTTCTTCGACTCCCCGACTGATGCAGTGCACTTCTTGGAAACACATCCTGAACCTACAGGAACTGCTCGGTGTCAGATATAGCAGATGCACGCCTTACCTGCCGAGATGAGGTGGTCCGGCGGTCGTGCAGATAAGGCCTTTGCGCCTCTCTCTCCACACTGTAAAAAGAGAGGAACAGGGCTGAGGGCAAAAAACCCCGTAGGGAAAAAACCTCGGAAGGCCCTGCAAGAAACAAGAGAGTATTAGTCTGGATATCTCGGTTATTTCTCTCAAGAAATACTGCAACAATCCACCAGGGGGCAAGCTGGTAAAGGGAATAGAATTCTACGGAATAGAATGCAGGAGAAGGAACGGGAAGCGTGCTTACTGCAAAGCAGTTGCAACGCAATGAACCCAAGGAGCGGGAGGAATATATAGCGAGAGCTAAACCAATTAAGGATTGTATAATTGGATAAAGGTTACTTAAGGACTACAAGTAACATGGTGGTTGTAGTTCAATGTGTTACAGTTTCGCGTTGCTGAAGTGCGTGGTTTGGAAGTTATTGTGCTGACTAATGGCTAACTGGGCGCCCCCTGTAATGAATATCCGGAAGGTGAGTGAGGGATGGGAACCCGATATGGTGTTCGGGAGGTTGGCGGGAATACTGGGCGAACCCTGGAGGTGAGTTGGAAGGGCGCGGGGAGCGGGACTGAAGAGGGATTAGGCCCGGACGCCGTGGGGAGCAATTATAAATGCACCTTTGCCCTAAAGGTGAAATTGTTTGAGGCGCGCGACAGAGGGAGATGACACTCGGCATCAGGAGTAGCATGCGCAGAATAACCACTGCAACACCCTGCATGAGAGAGCTTCCTTTACTCCGGCGCCATCCTTCACCTGGAATCCTGTATGTCGTGGGAGACAGGCTAGGGATACACGCTCCTTCCCGAGGTCACCAGACACTCAGAGGTCCACTCTCCTGACAGCAGCTCTGATTCCACGACACCCGGCGTCCTTGCCACGCACTATGAGACTCAGCTAAACTTCCACCTATGTCTCCATTCAGAGTTCACATTCTTTGGGTATTCTGAGGTCCCTCATTGGATCGATTCGTGGGGGTCTACTCCTCTACTCCTTCCTGTTGCATTTAGCTTTAGGCTTTTATCCCTGCTCCTTTGGGCTGAGGGGAGTGTCGTCTCATTGGTTTCCTTCGGTTGAGACGAGTGGTAGCACGATTGCATTGACTCCTCAGCTATTAGCACTCTAGTTTTGTAGTGGTACCTATAGTTATGGGGTGTGTGGTCCAGTTGGGGGATCCAACCAGGATGGCAATGGGGTGGTATTATTGATTTATAGTGAGGTTCTATTACTCTGGTGTATATTTACTGTATTTAGCGTTATACATATAAATAGGGGAAATCTTTTGCAACCAACTGTCATTAACCCCTTAACTGCTGTGTTACCTCCTATGGGCCAATGGAAAAACCCATTCAATTCTCTACTCCATTTACCTTTTTTGGACGTGTAGGACACGTCCTCAGCACTTAAGGGGTTAAGGGGAATAAATCACATGTGCCCTGCGTGCCATTGAGCAGTGTGGTGTGTCTGTCTCCTCTTTGTATATGCGCACCAGATAGATGCACTCTGTCTTCTTTTTTTTATATGCGTACCAGATAGATCTTCTTTTACTCTTTTTTTTATATGTGCACCAGATAGCTATAAAGCTGCTAAAAGTGGGGTTTTGGAATGTTAGGGGACTCAATAATCCTGTAAAGTGCAGACGAGTCATGACTAGGGAGGGGCAAAAAGCCCATTCCACAATTCGCAGGAGGCGAGAGCGAAAAGAGTCACTTTTCGCTCTCACCCGCGAAATTGGGCGGGAGAAAAAAGGTTAGAGAAATTTCTCTTTTTCCCCCATTCTCGCCCAAATAACAATAGACGAAATATTTCGTGCAGCTCACTGTGCACAAAATATTTTGTGTATTGTTATTGAGATGGCACACAATACACACACAATACACATTGCGTATGTATTGCCTGCTAACTGCCATCACAATAACAATACACAAAATATTTTGTGCACAGTGAAGTGCACGAAATATTTTGTGTATTGTTATTGAGATGCCCGCTGACACACAATACACATTGCGTGTGTATTGCGTGTATACATAGGGAGATTATATCCCTGGCTAACATTTGCCAACCTCAGCCCTCCCTGCAAGCATCTGAGCCCGCAGTAATCATCTGCGCTCCGAAGCCATAGCTCTCAATAGAAATGTAAATGGAGACAGAAACACGGTGCCCTGTGTCAACACGTGTCCTTACGCATCAATATCGAATTAAGATACATGCACACTAAAGAAAGGACTCAGGCTGCTCCCCACCCACCCACTTTATCAGTACGAGATGTCATGGAGACACCCTGCGATGGCAGCTCAGCAGAGGCTTTTTGGCGAGGGGGAAAGGGGGAGGATGGAGGAGGGAGAGGCTTAAGGGGAATTTTAGGCTGGAGCGTCATTTAAGCTAGTCCCCCCCTGAACAGCTTATTTCGATGGTGTGTACACATGGCTAACTGCGGCACATACACATATTGGGTGCTGCTGCTGTGGAGCATCACGCAGATTTACTGAGCATGTTTATTGGTATATTGACAACATACAGCGCCCACTGCAGCTACTTCAACACAGTGGGCATGCGTGTAATAGGTACAACGCTGACAATTGATTTCGCACATACCATAAAAGTAATTGTCTCGCGAACTACCCACTTATAAATTAGGCTAGTAAGGAAATGGTACCACTATTACCAGTCGAAGGGCGAGAGGCTGATAGCGCCCTTATGGGATTTGATATGCGGCGACCAGGATACGAGCTTCAGCATCACCCCAGGGGCGTAGCTAGCCCTGAAATATTGAGGAGGGGGTGGAGGGGTGTACAGAAATATTTATCAACAAACACTTTAAAATTCACTACAAATTAGTCCAATTTCCCTGACAGAGTGACAAATCTGGGGGTAGTTACACACCCATTATAGGTACCTCCCTGCAACACCCGCATTATGCCACTGAGCTACCTTGCCTACTTCACAAGCCTGGAAAGAAGTTAGCTTTGATCGTTGAAACCTGGCTGAATGGGCCCGCGCGTGATACACCTATGAGGATTTCTACTGCAGTGTAAAGCCAGATGCCCCCAGGTCACCAAAGTACAGCATTTTCATTCGCACAGAGGCTGCCCTCATATGATATTTTAGTAGGTATAAAAATAAATGAGAGATATACACAGACATATCGGCCTCAGGCGGAAACTGATTGCACAAACATTAGCCGCACGTGACACTTAATTCAATGACAAATCAAGATGCATCCTTAATCGGAAATACAGTAAGAACATACTCGCTGCTGGTGCTCAACCCTCCGGGCTATAGACAAGCCTCACAAACACCAGTCGTCTTGTAAAACCTAATGCTCCTTAATTTGAAAATTCAGCGTGGTCCATAAATTTCAATCGGGGAGCAATGCCTCTCCAGGACCCAAAGATCGATCCCCCCACCCCATCTCACTTCCCAACACTGGCAGACTGGGCTGTGGCTAGGCTGGGTGTTTTACCTTCATAATGCCGCTCGTGGTCCAGCTCCTCTCCACGGAGTTGCCCGGGCTGCTCCTACCGGACCGAGGGCTGTCTTCGGGACACCTCTTTTCGAGGCGAAGCTCTGCGAAAATGCCTACTTTTCGCAGAGCCAGCGAAGCGGGAAAACTAGGCGAAATTCGCCAGGTCCGCTTTCACGCGAAAGAATTCGCCATCCCTAGTCATGACCCTTTTACGATCACAAAGCTTAGATATAGTTGCGCTGCAAGAGACGAATTTAACTGATATTGAGAATTTGCGTTTCTCTCCATATTGGCGAGGCTATGCCCTGCATTCATCCTACACTAGGGGTTCTCGAGGGGTCTCCCTGTTTTTTTTAAGGGGATTGCACTCTGTTACACATGATACCTTTAGTGACACTGGGGGCAGATTTGTGTACTGGAGAGGACAACTATTAGGTACTTTTGTTCAAATCATTGCTTTGTATGGTCCTAACATTGATATTCCCTCATTTTATACTGCTATTTTTTTGCTGTCTTCTGATTCACGTTATTACTCTTGTGTTGGGGGATTTTAATATGACGCTTACCTTACTATTAGACAGGTCTAGCAGTGTGTCAGGCACCTTGTCTCGTTCTGCTCAAACTGTTCTTAATCTGCTTCCAGAGTGGGACATGGTTGACAACCCTTGGAGATGTAAAAATCCTGATTCTAGAATGTATACTTATTATTCGGGAGTCCATGACTCCCTGTCACGGATTGATTTCTTTTTGCTTACTTCCCGGCATATGTCTATTATTACAGCTGCTGAGACTGGGGTCCACACTCTTTCGGACCTTGCACCCATCACATTACAGTTGGGCCGTGCCACAGTGCCAGTGAGTTGTCGCTTCTGGCAATTTAAACCTCTTTCTCTGCAAGATACTGCTTTTCAAGGGCAGATGGAAACTGAGCTCCTTACATTTCTACAGGTCAACAACCAATCGGATACCTCAGTCTCGATTACATGGAAGGCTTTTAAAGCATTTTTACATGGAGCGTCCATTCCGCATGAAGGGACAGTACTGAAATCTATACGCCTTGATATAGCTGATTGTAAGAGGGGGCTTGATGTTTTTAGGCTTACTCCCGAACTGCAGATCACTAATGAGATTAAGGCTAAAATTAACAACTGATCTAGAGGAGGCCCTGGATCATGAGCTACATTTCCTGAGTTGGCCTCACCGGGTTCGCTCCTTTCTGCAGGGTGAAAGACCTAGTAGACTATTGGCTAGGCAGGCTTCAGCTTGGATGACTCCCCCATTGAGTGTGTGCTAAATCTGGATGGGATATGACTTGTGGAACCACAGGCCGTACTGGATAGGTTTCATTCTTTTTTCACACAATTGTACACTAGTAGAATGTCAGGGACTATGGAAGAGATAGCAGCATTGCTTGATCCTCTAGATTTACCATCCTTTAGCCAAGAAGACATAGCGGCCCTGGAACAACCTAGAACTATATATGATGTCACTAGTGCTGTGGCTGATATGCAACCCGGGAAGCCCCTGGGCCTGATGGTTTCAACATGCCACTATATAAAGAATTCATCCCCCATTTGGCCCCTTGACTAGTGGCCTTATTTGAGGAATGTCTAGCTAATAGTGCTTCACCTCAGTCTAGGTGTGATTCTGTCACTATGTTTTTGCCGAAACCGGGTAAAGACCCCTTATCTTGCGACTCATGTAGACCCCTGGCCTTATTAAATAGTGATGTAAAAATATTGGCCAAAATACTCGCAAATCGTCTGGCTACGCGGATATGTACTGTGGTCCACCCGGACCAAAGTGGATTCATCGCTGGGAGATCGACTAGGGATAATCTGCAGAGGCTTTTTTCTATAATTACAGGAATTCCGGGGTATTCGGGTGCTGTTGTTGTGTCCTTTGACACAGCAAAGGCCTTCAACTCCCTAGAATGGCCTTATCTGCATGTAGTTTTGTCCAAGCTGGGAGTTGGACCATACTTTAGGTCTTTGATTATGTTACTATACTCCAATCCCACCACCAGATTGAGGCTCAACCCGACCCTTTCTGACCCTATTGGAATTACTAGGGGCTCCAGACAGGGTTGCCCCCTCTCCCTGCTCCTTTTCGCCCTTGCTAATGAGCCCCTTGCTGCATTTTTGTTGAAAACTTTTAGGGGTGAAGGGATTGTTCTTGGTGGGAGAGAACACATCACCTCCCTATACGCTGATGATTTGCTTTTGTATCTGCGGAACCCGCAGACCTCCCTCGGTGGTACCTTAACTCTCATACAACAATTTGGTAAATTATCAGGCCTTGGGATGAATTGGGGTAAGTCCTTGGTGTACCCCCTCACAAATTTCTACCCTGCCCCATTGGCGGAGTCTCCATTGCGCTGGGAACAACACTCATTTAAATATCTGGGGATTCATATAACTAGAGACAATGCGCTACTTGTACAGAGGAATGTTATGGATACTTTTCAGTACTGTGAGAATAAGATACGGTCTTGGTCTGCCTTCTACTCACGATTGCTGTTAGAGCTGCCCTTAACAAGATGATTCTTCTCCCCAAACTATTATACATTTTTCAGCATGTAACGGTGCTACTCTGCTCTCCTTCTTTAGAAAATGTAGAACTATGGTGACCCGACTAATCTGGTGGACCCAAGCACCAAGCATAGCTCTAGCAACGCTAGAAAGACCATTGGCTAGAGGAGGGTTGGCTGTACCACGTACCATTTTCTACTATGTAGCTGCCCACATGACCTACCTGGCGCAATTATCACAATGGGACTCCTCGGTTCCATATATAAAACTTGCGCTGGGCGTTCTGAAGCCCATTGTTATGGCTTACCTGCCCTCTGGTATGCTGGAAGATAGGGTAGGACGCCCCCGTGACCAGGGCCATGAACACAGCCTAGCCTCGGGGAAGACCCACTGGCAGGAAAAACCCTGTAGGGGTAAAAAAAAACCTGCTTTAAGACAGGGACACCCTGGGGCACGGGAGACCTGGGAACTACTACCTAAACTGCTCTAAACCTGACTACAGGAAACCCTCACACAGGAAACGCTAAGAGGACCCTCTCTCTCCCTACACTATACTATAACTAACTAAAGCAGCAGAAAAGAGACCACAACTGACAACACAAAAAATGAACAGGACAAGGCTAACCACGAGAGACCGAAAAGACAAACAAAGTAAGGAAGGAAGGACTCGAATATCAAAAACGGAGGAAACACAAAGCAAGGACCAGACTAACTAACAGAAACACTAGGCAGGAAAACCGAAAAGAAGGAACGGAGACAAAAAAAAGGCAACAAGGCACAAAACCGAAAACCACGCCAAACTCAGAAGAAGGGTAACAAAAACACAAGGGCACAGAGGGGAACACACAGCAAGGAGCAACTGGAAGCTAGACAGAAACAAACCAGGCGAAAACCAAACGGCAGCCTAGCGTACTCACTGTAGTACGCTGAGAGAAACACCCGACATCCTTAAGTAACTTCCAAAGTGCGCGCATGAAATAGCGGAAACAGAAAACGGACTAACGTAAACAAAAACGCCAGAACACTAGAACCTATGAAACCCCCGCGGCGGCCATGTTGGAATGTCTACCGGTTCGTACACGCAAAAGATGAATAACGGTGCGACGGGGATACCGCCGAACCGTAACAGCATGCCCCCTCCCTACCAGTCGGGGTTTCTCTGGGTGCTGAATGTGAAAGGCTCGTACCAAGGCAGGTGCGTGCACATGAGCGGCGGGTTCACAGGACCTCTCTGACCGATCATACCCTTTCCAGGAAACCAAATACTGCAACCTGCCACCCCGAAGACGTGAATCACAAATCCGATCAATCTCATACTCGAGATCCTCTCCAACTCGTAACGGAGGGGGAGGGGTCCGATGCTTGCGACCCACAAACGGATCCTGGACGTACGGTTTTACTTGGGAGACATGTACTGTCAGATGAATTTTCCACCTTGGAGGTAGCGACAAACAAATCGAGACCGGGCTAAAAACTCTGCTAATGGAAAAAGGACCGACATAAGGCGGATCCAACTTACGACAGGCAGAAGGTAGACGTAAATGTTGTGTGGAAAGCCACATCTTGTCACCGACTTGATACAAAGGGGCTGCCGTACGATGTTTATCAGCTGCCACCTTCATCTGAGCCTTAGAAGTACGCAAGGCCTGCTCCACACTTGCCTGTATCTGCTGCATCTGTTGTACCCGGTCCTTTGCGGCCGGCATGGTGAAGAGGACTGACATATCAGGGGCAAATGGATTGGGATGTAGACCGTACAAACAGAAGAATGGGGTCATCTTGATCGCCGAGTGTAGAGAGTTATTCATGGAAAACTCCGCCATAGGCAGAACATCCAACCAAGACGCAGAAGAGGTGTTTACCAGACACCGTAGATACGACTTCAAGGTCCGATGTGCTCGCTCCGTCTGGCCATCCGACTGTGGATGATACGCTGATGACAGACAGCGATCGATGGACAATACCTTATATAACTCTCCCCAAAACCGAGAAACAAACTGTGCCCCCCGATCTGAGACCACCACCACAGGTAGACCATGAAGGCGATAAACCTCCTTCAAAAATAAGGTAGCCAACTGCGGGGCTGACAATACCCCAGCGCAAGGTAGAAAATGACAGGTCTTAGAGAAAGAGTCAACTACGGTGAGAATAGTATCCATTCCCCTGACCTTGGGTAAGCCTACTACAAAGTCAACAGAGATAGTATGCCACAGATAGGGAGGTACTGCCAAAGGTTGTAAAAGACCCATGGGTTTGCCTGTATACGGCTTATTACGAGCACAGTCCGGACATGAACGTACAAACTGAACGACATCCTTATCGAGACCTGACCACCAAAAGTATCGACGAACCAAAGATTTGGTGGAAGCAATGCCACGATGACCGGCCGAGGCCGAGTCATGAGAGAAGGACAACGCCCAAAGTTGGGAGGCAGGAGTAAAGAGAACAAGACGAGATCCCCTAAACCAAAACCCCTGTCTCTGAACCCAATCCAGCTGTAACACATGAGGCTGAACCTCGGCATGCTCCTTCTCCAAAAACCTAAGAGAGGCCACCGGCAAAGGGGCAGCGTCCGAGACACAAAAAGACGGAAACATAGGCGCAGATGGCAGAGACGCTGAGTCACCGTCCTCCCCAAAAGACCGGGACAGAGCGTCAGAGACACGATTACGGGTCCCGGGGATATAGGTTAGTACAAAGTCAAATTGAGCAAAGAAAAAAGCCCAACGAGCCTGCCGTGAGCTCTGACAATCCATACTCTTCAGTACGGACAAATTCTTGTGATCAGTACGGACCACAAAAGGTTCTCTAGCACCCAAGAGATGGTGACGCCACTCCTGGCAAACCATCTTAATGGCCAATAATTCCTTCTCCAATGTGGAGTAATTGAGTTCTGCCGGTAAAAACTTACGGGAATAAAATGCTACCGGATGTTCAGCAGCATCAGCAGCTTGCACTTGAAGTAGTACGGCCCCGAGAGCTCTATCGGAGGCATCGGTTTCTAGTATAAACTGAACAGAGTCATTGGGAGGGCATAAAACCGGAGCCACAGTAAAAGCCGCCTTCAGGCGTTCAAAAGAGGAATCAGCGCTAGAGGACCAAAAAAAAGGTACATCTTTCCGAAGCAGACGGGTTAACGGTTCTGCTATCTCTGAAAAGTGCGCTATGAACTGCCGATAATAATTGGCGAGTCCTAGAAAACGCTGAACCTCTTTAATGGAAACTGGACACGGCCATCGCAATATAGCAGAAACCTTGCGAGGATCCATGGCATGGCCCTCTGCAGATAAAATATAGCCCAAATAGTCCACACTAGTCGCTGCAAACACACATTTCTCCGGCTTGCAGGACAAAGAATTGTCCTGTAAACGTTGAAGGAATGCCTTGACATGAGTCATATGAGTGGTGACATTAGGGGAAAAAACTAAAATATCATCCAGGTAGACCACGACGTACACCTGAAAGACATCGGAAAACAAAGAATCAACGAACCTTTGAAATATGGCTGGTGCGTTGACCAGCCCGAAGGGCATCACCCGATACTCAAATAACCCAAAGGGCATACGAAACGCCGTGAGCCACTCATCGCCTTGTCTAACCCATAATAAGTGATAAGCTCCCCTCATGTCCAACTTAGTAAAGACCGTCGCCCCCTGCACTGCATCCAAAATATCGGCGATTAAAGGCAGAGGGTACCTGTCTCGGACGGTGACGGCATTCAATGCTCGAAAGTCTATGCAAGGACGATAGTCACCCGTCTTCTTCTGCACAAAAAACAAAGGCGCTCCTGCCAGAGACCGAGAGGGTACAATAAGGCCGTTTTCCAAATTCTCGTTCAAGTAGGCACGAAGAATGAGTTTCTCCTGGTGAGTAAGATGATACATCCGCCCAAAAGGAATCTTCGCCCCTGGTACGAGATCTATACAACAATCAACCGCACGGTGCGGTGGCAGAGGTTTCGAAGTAGGATTCAGAAAAACAGAATCAAAGGCCTGATACTCACGCGGTATCACGGGCAACGCTGACAAAGCTACAGAGGGAACTGCAGACTCCACCTGTGAGGAGAGAGACTTCTCACCCTCTGCAAGACACCGCGTGACACAGGTTGAGGAGTGAAATACTAGGACACCCGAAGCCCAATTAATATACGGATTGTGATGCCGTAACCAGGGCATACCCAGAATAAGAGGGAAATGAGGTGACCGTATGACATCCAGAACTGTTACTTCTCGGTGATGTCCTAACCGCAAGGTTACCGGTTGAGTTTCCTGCCAGACAGGACCCGATGACAGAGGAGAACCGTCTACGGTCTCCACTAAAGTAGGAGTTGTTTTCGTAACTAAGGGTAGCCGTTGTTTAAGGACCCACGTATTGTCGATAAAGACACCTGCGGCCCCTGAGTCCACCAAAGCCTGGACCCGCACACACTCCGAAGAGGACACCTGCACAAGCACTGAGAGAGTAAGTAACTCTGAGCGAGTAGAGACATCACAAGAATATAAGGGAGGACTGGTCCGACCACCTACGGTTATGTCCTCTAAATACCGTAGGTGTGCTAGTTTTCCGACTTCTTTCTTGGACAATTTATATATATGTACTTTTTCAATATAAAATCACAGTATAATTAATATCAATTAATCTGAAGCTGTGCAAAAATCAGAAAAATACAATAAAATGTTATAAAAATACTAGGGAGGTTCCTATAAT
>JAXIUS010000055.1:0-12406 GCA_035593325.1 Pseudotriton montanus
TAGTAATAGTAGTAGTAGTAGTAGTATTTGTAGTGGTAGTAGTCATATTAGCTGTAGTAGTAGCATTATCAGTAGGAGTGTTATTAGCAGTAGTAGTAGTGATTGCTGTAGTAGTGGTATTGGTAGTAGTGGTAGCATTTGCAGTAGCAGTGGTATTAGCATTAGTTGTAGTTTGGTGGTAGTGGTAGTAGTAGTAATAGTAATGGGGGCTAGGGACCCCTTGCCCATTTATTATAAATAAATAAGTCATCATTTTTTAGTGGTGCCACTGAAGGATTTTTTTGTCTTGGATCCTGCAGTGGTTGGGGCCAGGGGGAAGGCATTGCTGGACAGCTGGGGTAATCAGCTATCCATTTGGAAAGTTGATGCACTCAGTTGTCAAACGATACTCTCCCAGTGATTACATCCAACACCAGCAGGGAGTGGGGTACTTGCTCCCTGCAAGTGCTGGATGTAAACACTGGCAACAAATCTCCAATATGTACAATGCAACTGCATGGGATACACATTGGAGAGGCAGGTCTCCCAAACCTCATTGGAAGAGGAAGGCTCTTCTCTTTCCAATTTGGGCTGGGACACATACAGAGCTATCCCAGCATCTGCCTAAGCAGATCCTAAGACAGTCCTGTGTCTTAGCTCCTGCTAGATGCTATATTGGGGATCTGATTTTGGATCCCCAATAAAGACAAGCAGCGGTGGTTTACTTGAAATCTGACAATGTAGGCTTTCAAATAAGACACCCCCACAACTGACATTTATACCAGTTGGGAGATCCGGGCATTTACATATCCAGAGCCCTGCCAATGTAAACATCAACTGGAGCTACTGGGTTTTCCCAGCTGCTAGCAGCTGTTTACCCTCAGACAGTAAACGTCTGGTAGTGGTCAGGAACCCCAGACCTGATATTGAAGGGTAAGGCTTGTTCCCTTCAATATTGGGTCACAGCAGGCCCATGCTCTCTGTGGATCCAAGTTATGGATCCCCAAAAAGCAATGGGTATGAGAACCCATGCTATGAGAACCCATGCTATGCATCCTTCGCACAAGCCTGCTATATGTACCTGATGCATGTTACATGTCATGTGCACTTAAGGGGTTAATACCCTTTCATTTTGCCTATTTTAGTACACTGGAACTACTTACCTGTAACAGGACTGAAGTACTCTAAACCTCAATTTCTTTCAGTTGTTGGACAATAAATAAGAGTTTATTTTTCTACAATTGTCAACATCTATCTTGTTGTTGTATATTGGTGTTTGGCTATTCTAATCTCACTGATCCCTATTACCCTGGGGCCCCAATGGTCTCTTGTAGTACTGGCCCAGGTATGTGGACTCCCCTTGTTATAGTGATTGTGCAGAGGTCAGGACCTCTACCACTCTTCCATTCATCAAAATGTAATTTATTTATTTATTTTGTGGCTTGTATAGTGCGTTAACCCAGAGGTGTATGTGTGCTTGCATTACAGTGGTGAGGTAGTTACTGGTTACACATTGGTTGCATTTGTTTAGACATAGTTCAGACATTAGTTACCATGCTATACATGTTGGGAACCAGAGAGTCACAAGAATAGTGAAGTCTTGAGTACACGGCAAATTTGCCAGTAGGACATTTCCTCTCTAAGAGCCACAGGTAGATTGTTCCAAAGAGTTGGGGCTACAACTTTGAAGGATGAGCCGCCTGCCCATTGTCTTCTGAATCTTGGGATGGCTAGCAAGCCAGAGCTTGAGGAGCAGAGTGGCCTGGTGAAGGAGCAAAGGGTGATCGCTGAGTTTAAGTAGGGGGGATGTTTTGGAGAGGCAATGATGGGTGAGTGATAGGATCTTCAAAACTATGCATTGCTTGATGGGGAGCCAGTATAAATATCAGTGTGCGTCTGAGACATGGTCGTATTTGTTAAAGTCGAGTGCTGCTCTCACTGCATTGTTCTGGGGACTTGCAGTTTGTTGAGGTTCTTTGCAGAGGTGCCTGCCAGGTGTGAGTTGCAGTAGTTTAGTTTGGCACCAATTACAGCCCATGCATTTTTGGTACAGTTTGTTGGGGAGACGAAAGGTCAGAGTTGGTTAAGTAGTTTCAAATAGTAGGAGGAAGAGGAGACAATTGCATTCACCTGTCTAGTTAAGCTGAGATCTGAGTCTAAATAGACTCCTAACGTTTTGACTACCTTGGAGACAAGCATTGTGTTGCCAGAGATGGTGAAGTAAAGGGAATTCTTGGGGAGTTAATTTAGTTTATTGCAGTACCTGCTAGTAGAATTTCTGTCTTGTCATCATTCAGGCATATATGGGGTTCAGCCATCCACAACTGAATGATGTCATAGATGTTGTTCAGTTCTGCGGTATCTTTTATATGGTTGCCAGACAGGGGCTCATGCAGCGTCTTTTGCCTAGCTTGGCATTAATGTATCAGACTCTCCCAATCCGATTGCCAAGGTAAGGTCAGCTACTGAAATAATTAATTTGTATAGAAAAACTGTTGCCAGATGGGAGAAGCCTTTGTTAGATTCCACACTAATTGAGGAAGGCTCATTGTGTAAAATATGTATGACCCCGTAAATGCAAATGAAGAAGATGAGTTTTCATTTAATGACAAGATGGAGGAGCAAGAAGCATAGGACCAAATTGTAACTGTGGCCTCCTGGAACGCGTCTGGTTTCTTTTCTGCTGGTGGTTTTTTTTGTTCTCCCAAAATGGCTTAAGAAATATGACGTGCTGTTTATTCAAGAGACATGGTCTGTGTCTAAAATTATTGTTGATGGGTACCAAACATTCCAACACAATGCTGTCTCTGCTGCGAATGGTCGTGCTTTGGGTGGGCTCCTAATCATACTAAGCTTGAGGTTGGATTGGTTGGTATTTACTATGGAACAATCTCTTTATGGATATGGGATTAATGTGATATATAATAACTTCATGATTGATAAATGCAAAAATGTATTTTGTTGAACATTTACATAAACCCGAAAACATCTGTGTGTGAGCGCATCGCATTTGCCCTTGAAAATGATAGTTTACTGGAGAGTAACAACATGGGCAATGTGGTGACCATTATGGGTGGTGATCTAAACTCTAGACTATTCAGTTCGAGCAAACTGTTGGAATATTCTGCAAATTGTGGGGCATTCAAACTGTTTTCACACTCAAATGCTCCTCACTGCAATCGTTTTGTGTCCATATTGGCCGACACCTTAATGGACAATGAATATCTGTATTATGCTGGTCTTTCTAGTTGTGTTAGGTCCCACCATTGTACATTTGAGAGGGGTGGAAATAGTTCAACTATCAACCATCTTATTATACCTGCTAGACTTATTTGGCTAAATTTGAACTACTTGGTATCTGACCTCCTATATGGGGACCACAGAGTAATTTCTATCTCACTTCTTGTAACTTCTACTAGTACTGCTCATAGAATCAACCCTGTAGCCATAATAAAAAAATAAAAAAATGTGTGGAAGAACTATAATGCTGACATACTGCATTACAATATTGACTCAGGATTACAACTATTTGATTTCTTAAATTGTGAAGAGTCAGATATGCTGAATAAGTTTGAGCAATTTTGCTTAGAGATTAAGAGCTCTCATTGGGCCAAAGTCGAAGTCTGGCCTATTAAACCACATACGTGGTTTAATTCGGCATGTTATGCTTTTAATAAAATAAGCAACCATTAGTTAAGGCTGTGTATGAATATAGCTGATCTGGCACTTAGAAAAGAACGCCTTTGAATACGTTGGAAAAAACGTAAGCTATTTTTTTGGAGGCAGAAAAGACTCTTTCTGAATGCCCAGTGGGAGAAATTGGAGTTGGCTATAGAGGACAAGGATCAATGAAAATGTTGGGCTTTAGTAAAAAATCCAGATCAAAGTCCTATAGAAAGGCCAGTGAACACTATTATAAAGGCACAATGGGAATCTTTTCTCTCTAGCCACTTGTTCAAACCATCAGATATTTTGGCTCCAAATGATCCGGAAGACTATTGTTTGGATGCTACTGTTACACCCATGATATCAGTTAAAGTAATTGTAGATCTTATTATATCATCTCCTTCTTCCAGAGCGCCCACCCCGACGGTATTCCTGTTGCCATTTTAAAAGACAAACCAGATGTTTGGGCTTCTTTTTTATATTATGTGTTTAACATGGTTCTGATAAAGGGAGTTATCCCATCGTCTTAGACAGGTTCAATCATGATTGCAGTATTCAAGAAAGGTGATTTGCAGGTTTGTGCAAACTACAGATTGTTGGCTTTAACAGATTCAATGGGCAAGATCTTTTGTTGCTATCTATTATCTCTGCTGGAGAATTGGTGCAAAAGGAATAACCTGATCCCATTATCGCAGGGTGGTTTCCGTAAACATGCGGGGACCGCGAATCAATGCTTTGCGCTACGAACTATAATAAGCAAATACTTGGCTCGCAACTCGAAAGTCTACGCTTGCTTTGTCGATTTCAAAGCAGCTTTCGACACAATAAAAAGGCCTAGACTCTGGTTGAAAATGAAGTCTCTAGGTATTCCACCTCAGTTGATTTATTTAATAAAAATGTTTTATATAAACATTTGGTGTAGGCTTTGATACAACGACAATAATGATCTTACGGACAAGGTGGTGGCGAACATGGGAGTCAAACAGGGGTGCGTATTAGCACCCCTATTGTATAATCTGTATGTTGCAGATCTCCCTGGCACCTTGTACATTTGGCCAATGTGATTCCCCCTAGGATGGGGTCTAAAGTAGTAAATGAGTTGGCGTATGCCGACGACATGGCGATTTTAGATTTATCCCCTGCCTGCCTACAAGATAAAATTAATCATTTATCCTCTTATTGCACAGCCAACTCATTAACTGTTATTGTAGGGAAAACAAAAATGATGGTATTTTCAAAAAAGAAAACTAAGTCAATTATTGAGTTTGTCTATGATGGTTTAAAACTGGAGGAAGTTGTGGAATGTTGTTATCTAGGTATATACTTCACGCCAAATCTTAGCTGGTCTTTCCACTTTTCCAATATACAGACAAAAATGTTGAACAAAATTTTGTGTATAACATTTTTTTCCAAATTGTATGACCTACACTCCCTCTGCCATTGAAAAATGTCTATGTTACACAGCTCCAACCGATGCTTCTATATGGCTGTGAAACCTGGGGCTTTGATGGATGCCTGCAAGCTGTCAAATTAGAACACTCAATGATAAAGAAGCTTTTTTTAATTCCTAGAAACATACCACTTGCAGCTATATTGGCTAAATATAACATCATTGACTGTTCAATTTTGAACAAAGGCAGATTGTTGAAATTTGTGGGGTCTGTTCAGGTCATACCAACTCCAAATTTAAGTCATCATTGTCTTTTGGAATTATTAGATCCCACTTGGAGAAGCTCAAACCATTTATTACATTTTTTAAAAGTCCTTTGTATGTCCTGGGATTTTAACTTTGAGACCTTCTTTTTAAAACCTCTTAAGGCTCCTGTATGGAAACAGCTTCACTTACGCAGGGCCAAACTTCAATTAACGAACACAATTTTGACTTACAAATCTTTAAATGTTTTTGCGAGCGTATGGTCTTTTAACACAATTCCTACGTATATGAAATGTGCTTCTACAAAAATGTTAACCCAATTTTATTTCTTATTTCATTTAAATGTTTATGCAAATTTTATGAAACATGCTATTATCTACAATTTTTGCACATGTGTAATTAACTGTGATTCGTTAGATCGTTGGCAGCATTTGCTCCTAGAATGTCCTAAATTCCATAATACAAGCAACAAATGGCTTGCCACATACTTTGATATACCTGACAATTTGATAACTCTTGTAAAGTTGTATGACCTTGATGTGGTCTCAGATGTTGCAAGATTGTTCAATTATTATCGCAAATCCTGTATATTGGATAGTAGAGGATATCTCATATTGAATTAGCTTTCATGTTGACGTCTATCATGTTTGAAAGGACCATCTGCTTGTTTTGCACATTTTTAGAGCTGCTACCAATTGATGTTTACCTTAGAGACATTAACGCATCTGTTATTGTATTTATCAGGTGTTCTTGCACAAATCTATGGACTTGCACATATTGAGCTGCTATGATATTGTATATTTGCACATTTAATATATGTATATGTTTTTATCTCATTGATGTATGTTTTATCGTTTAAAACTTTTATGCATTTCTTTGCAATAAAGTATGATTTTGAACTGAACTAAACTGGTTGCCAGATAGGGGGATGAGGATCTGGGTGTCATCTGCAAAGCTTGTGTAGGTTACCCCTAGAGCATCAAGTTTGTCAAATAGTGGTTTAATGTAGATATTGTAGAGAATGGGCGACACACACAATCCCTGCGGTATACCACAGAGTACTGGGGAAGGGTTTGCTGCATTCTCACCTCAGTAGACTCTGGCAGGATACCTGAGCAGGAAGGAGGAGACCCAGTTGGTAGTGCTAGAGGAGAAGTTGGCAGTAGTGGACAGGTATTGGCAAAGTGTTGAGTGTTCGAGCAGGTCAAAAGCTGCTGAGAGATTGAGGAGCAGGAGGGCAGTGAGGTTGCCTAAGTCATGGACTTCATCAAGTAGGATCTTCAGGTCTAGTAGTTCCAGCTCTGTGCTGTGACCTGGTCAGAAGTCTGATTGTCTTAGGACAAGAAGGCATTGTTGCTCTAGGTAGCTTTGGATCTGCATGTAAGCTGTATGGTTTAGAATTTTCAAGAGGAAGGGGACATTAGTAATCAGGCAGTAGTTTGTGGGGGAAGCAAGATCAAGAGTTGGCTTCTTTAGGATGGGGTGACCAGGCCTCTTTTATGGAGTCTAGGATGGTGGAAGCAGTAAAGGAGGACTTGATGACTTGTGTGATGATTCAGATGATGATGGGGCACAGTCTTTGATTACTGGATCTGGGCAGATATCCCCCTTGTATGGTGATGGTTTGAGGCCCTTGAAGATGTTAGTGATGTCCCCCTTCGAGATGAGGCTGAACTTGAATGGGGGAAGGTGTGTGTTCCGGTAGGGGGGTTGGTGGTGGGGGTGCCTGACTCTTGGTGTTGATTTTCTGCTTGAGAAGAGTGAACTTGTGGTTTAGTGCATTTTGGATGTTTGTGCACCAGGTTTTGTCTCAAATGATGTTTGTGTTGGGGGCTGGGTACTCAAGTTCTCTGAGAATAATTCTTTGTTTTGGAGGCGGCACTTAAATATGTGTTCATTGTATACCTCAGCTTTGGTTGATATTATGGCCTCTTTGTATCTTTTTGCTGCCGCTAGGTAGAGGGCCTTGGAGGGCTCAGTTGGGTTCTTACGCCAGGTGAGTTCAGAGTTGCATTTAGAGGTGAGGAGTGCATGGAGCTCTGGGGAGAACCAGTTTTTGCTCTTTTTGGCCTGTTTTGGTATGACAAGCTTCAAGGGGGCAATGATGTCAATGGCGTGGCAAATGTTTCTTGTGTAGCTAAAGGCAATCTCATAAGGGGAAAGGCTAGCAGGGATGAGTGTTGCTGGGCCAGAGAGAAGGGGGTGAGTGCTGCAGCAGTCATTTTCTTGGAGTTCCTGATAAGATATGTCCTATTGATGTAAATGTATATTTCATATGTGACTGTATTGCAGGGTGAAACACTACTTATCTTGTGCATGGTTTTTGAGGTACTATTACATACAACTGAGGTGCACGTCAATTTTGCATTTGATTAACTTAGTTTGACAACAAGTATCTTGGACATTGGATATAATGGGTGACTTGAGTTGTGGGGTTGTATTTCAGATTGGGATATCATCCTCATCATATCACTATCAAGCCTGATTTTTGGTCATGTGTTGTGCTGCATGTATAACTGACATGTTTACTTATGATTTGACATATGGTACTTCTGCATGGGGGTGTACCTTATGGTTTGTAGTCAACAATTTATTTGCATTTATGTATTTAGCATAGTCACTGTGCATGCTTTTCATTTTATATATATATTAAGTTATGGGATTACAATTACAGAGGCTGATGCTGGACTTTGCACATACTTATGGCAACATTTGGTTCACACAAAAGATTTCTAGAAGGTACATATGTCTGCCCATGGAGCAAATATAGGTAAATTATTAATTGTGGTTGTTGATATATGTGGTTGCAAGTGCGTTGTGGTTTGCATTTTGGTTAGTGTTAGGTGTTTGTTGTATAGATAAAAATGGTATGCTTGCATGCAGGTTAGAATATCGTTTTATGGTAGAGAAAAATGTATACATCCAAAACATGATATATGTGTTTTTTGGCATCATGTTATACATACCACATAACAATGTAGCCTTGCAAGGGATATTACTAGGAATGTTCTGACTTACTGTACCAAGCAACCAGGAGTCATTGTTGTCTCCATTTTAAACTGCTAGTATACACATGATTGTTTCAGGATATGTGAATCATGACTGGATTCTGGCATACTGATGTTGGTATTTAGAAATATGCAGTTCACATTACAGATCAGCTGGGCAATGATGCTACTGGTGTTTCGATGGCTGTAGTACATGTGCATTGATAGATAGTTTCTTCAAAGGAATGTGCATCTATAGCATCTGTGGTTTTGGACATACCATACATGTTGAAGAATACAAGTTTGGCTTGCATCATTTCATCCCATGTATTTGGTATGTTACAAGCCACCGGAGTCTGCTGTTGATTACAGGTATTACATGATGCAATACCTTGCTGCATGTGGATTTCACTATTTTAAGCTATACTTGACTGAAAACTGAACATCCCCAGTACCTGCAGCATTCCCATTATTTGTATATGTGGTGGCACAGGGTCCCTACACTGTGTGTTTTATTGTAAGTCATCCTTTACAGCCTCTGTGTCCATTATGACCTCTAGGGGAAATTATATATGTGGTGGACCTCTTCAGCTGACAGGACAAATATGTTGGTACTAAGGCATTTGATTTTTAGTGCTCTTCATATTTTTTGGTGCCTTGCTAGTCTATGTCACAGTAGAAGTATATACAGCCATTTTACATCATAGGCGTAGTTGTGTTATAATTTTATACATGTAACTTCCAGAGGCTCCTCACAGTGATACTGCCTTGTCCCATGTCTATGTGTAGCACTTATATTTTGACAGGTTGAAATATTATTGATATTGCTCTGAAACAGTGTATAATCTTAGTTGTGCAGGTGCTGAGCACACATAGGTCTTCTATGTGTGTGCTTTCCAATATTCATATATTTCATTTGTTTTGGGTACCACTTTTCAGTTGGGAGTTCTTGCATGCTTGTCCAGCCCTTTCTTACACAGATTGTGTGGGTCATGCAGAATTGGGCTCTATAGAGCTACACATAGCTGTTGACAGGCTGTATTTAAATTGTGTATTGGGCTTGACTTCCTGGTTCCTGTGGGTGTGCTGTGGGCATGTGTGCAGCACAAGCTTCTTACTTACCCCTGAGGGACCTGATGTAGATATTGCCTCTGCTGGTCTTAATTTCCTATGGATGCTTTGTGCTATTCTCTGTTGTGCTGGCTTGTGTGCTTGGACCTGCCTACCAGGGTGAGTATACAGCAGTGGTATACAATACACTGCCGCTGCTATGCGTGAGAATATCAACACTGACATTCTGTGATCAGCCACTATTGGGGATATTGCTGATGAGCCAGGGTAATGCACTGAGGGATGCTGAGTCCTGCATGTACAGTCAACTCTGTGGTGTTGATGGTTGTTTGATTTGTTTTATTTGCAGTGCTGGTGTCCCGTAATTAGTCTGCTTGCCTTGGAACATTCTAAACAGGACATCACTGCTCTGACTTTTGTACACACAAGAATTGGCCTTTTAGATTTATTGATAGCTTGATCTGGTGTATCTTGCTTCAATGATGACATGATGATTCAGTGTTGTCAGTGCCATATGCATCGCCCAAGTCTTTTTACTCACCTTCTCCATTGGGTACAGGATCAGGTGAAAAATGACAGTTGTTCACATGTGGAGGATATATGATGCAGTACAGGCAAGCATGTTGTTGCATTTTTTTTATTTGAAATGCATAGTGCATCTCTATGGAATGTGATGCCAAGAATGGTAGCAAATTGAGAATCCAATTCAGTTGCAATATTGGGAGCTTGACTAATAGTAAGAGAAATGCTGGTAACATGACTCTCAACAGCGGGGTATGATCATCAGCAGCTATATTTGCCATGCATTGTCCTCCAGGGTAGCAGCTCTTCTAGGGGGTGGGGATGGCTCAGCTAGCCCACAGGGATTACGATGACCCTTGGGAGAATGTTGACTTAGTATAGCGGCTAAGATATCCGAAGAGCAGGCCTCAGAATCAGCTATAGCTCTTGCAAAGGCCTTTGCCATAATCTCAGCAAAGTTGGAACCCATAACAATCAGAAGAAGGATTTAACTCACTGGATTGGGAGCAAGAGCGAGGACACTAGATAGAGTGAGACTGATCAGGAGCAGGGATTGTGCCCTGCATGCCCATGCATGAACAGGCACAAACAGGCAGCATTGCGTAGGCACTATTGCATATGGTGTATTAAACAAATACGTCACTGGGAGCACAGTACGTGGTGGGAAGTTTAGTGAAAAGTGACAGGCTCACAGGTACTTATCTTATGAAAGCATATCAATAAGAGCACAAATAAAAAAGAACTGAATGTCAGCATTAATGGTTCAATGACATGCTCTAGAAACTGTCCCTATTGGCCTGGCAGTGTGACTTTCAGGAGCCACACTGCATGCACAGATATAAATTAGGTTCTAGCACTTCTAGCAAGACTAATAAAGCAGAAGTCACAGGGTGACACTTAGAAGTCTGTCTGCTATCAGATGAACAATATTATTCTGTAGTCAGAGAGCGCAGATAATGTCTCACCCTGCACATAATATTCTCAGGTGTCAAATGTTGCAATAAAAGTGACACACATATTAGCAGAAAGTACAGAGATTGACACGGTCTGCAAGCAACATTCAGCTTGATTAAAAAAGGCAACACAGATGTGATCCAAATGAAAAGTCACATCAGGGGTGATAGTCATGCCTGAATAATTGCTTCAAAGATGATCTCTTTGAAGTATACACACTTGAAAGAGAAATTTCCAGCTGGTGTGTTTATCACCGTTACCATGGAGGACACCCCAGGTACTCAGAAGAAAACCATGGGAGGGGAATTCAATAATATTCACAACAAATTCCTTCTGGAATGTGGAATCACTGAATCTGAAAGAAAGTGAGTTGAAAACCAGTTATACCAATCAAGTCTGGAAGAAGAAGTTAGAAACCCTTGAGACAGAAGTTAGAACATTTAAAGAAAAGTTGACATCAGAAAAGATAAAAAAATTAAAGAAAGATATTGCCAATTATAAACATAAAAATGTTTTTCAAAACCTTCTTATTTTACAGATAAAAAGGAGGAACAAATAAAACAAAAACAGAAGCATGTTATATTGGCAATACATCTTTCAGTAATACATCAGGTTCAGATGATACTGATGATGCATGTCCAACAAAACAAAAGGAGATAAACAGTACCTTTAGTTAAAGTTGAAATGACCAGTGGCAACAGCAGCAACAGTCCCTTGTAGAACAGAATGGTGGCAGCCCAGCTCACCATGGAGTAGCGAAAGTTAAACCAGCAGTTTAAATGGCATCAAGAGGAAACCAGGGTAAACCAATTTCAAGAGACACTACCCAGACAGTGTCCTTCCTCAATTTCAATGAACTGATTGGACTCACTTCCTTGATAATGGAGAGGCTGCAGGCTAGAACATTTGGTGGCATAAGGTAGGTCAGAAAATCTTTCTTTCTCTTTTCCTTTATTTTTTTAAAACAGTTCAGTTACAGTTATTAAAGGAAACCCCTCAACAGAGCAGCAGTCATTGTAGTAGCCCGTTGAGGCTCCTACATCAGAGGACAGTTACATAAAGTGGCCCCTCAACAGAGAAACTGCAGTTATAGTGGCCCCTTGTGGTCCATACCAATCAGTAGTTGATGGCAAAGATAGTTGCTGTTTAAAATAGTTGCTGTTACCATTTTACTTTGTGGCTGTACAGAACGGGTCCTCAGTGGCCCCTCAGTGTCCACAGCCAGAGTTCTCCTAAGGTAAAATCTTGATAAGGCCCCTTATTGGGCAGCATTCATTAAAGAGACCCCTAACAACCAACATTCTCATCAGGGTCCCAAACAAAGTGACAATTTCAAACAGAAGGTTAACCATTGGTCCAATCAACTCAACAGTTCTTTAGGTTCCCCACAAGGTACCAGTTTAAAAACATGATAAACAGTTTCACTTCTGTTGCCTAAAAAAACAGGTCAGGCTCCAGAAGGCTTATGTTATGTTATGTTAGCTGGGTTCTTGTATGGCACGTTCTCACCACGAATGTGGTATCGTTGCACCACGAATCTGGGCGGGGTCAACCCAGACTCGATTTTTGCGAG
>JAXIUS010000056.1:0-12382 GCA_035593325.1 Pseudotriton montanus
GGGGCTCAGAAAAAATCTTCGCTCTCCGATCTGGAACTGTGGGAGGCCCAAGTTCATGATGAGAATGCTGAGAACCCGCTACTATCCATCAGAACCAAAGTTCCTGAAAGGTACGTAACTAGTTCTTTTACTGACTTATCTGGTGACAGGCTCTGCACATATTCTTTAAGTTTGTAATTACAAGAGAAGGCTGTAAAATTGCTGGATTGTGTAGTATTGATGCATCAGGACCATGCAGGTGGATTCAAATATTACTTGAAGGTTCTGTCTTGCTTGCAGAAACCTATCACTTCTGGATGAGGAGGGTGCTTGTTTTTTGAGTACACAGTTTGAGTCTAATTTTCCCTTTCCTTTTCATGACTTTCCTCACCACCCCTTTGCATTTTATATATTGTGTTCTTTGTATTTCAGAACAAAAATCAGCATTATAGAGGAGGCACAATATATATAAACAACTATTATAAACTGAAATGATAATATTTGCAGGGAAAGCTTTTTAAATACTCGCTTTAGTCTTGAAAGACCCTTTCAATAGGAAATAAGGAAACTATGTATAACTGTTCTTTTTTTTTTTTACAGAAGATGCCTGCCCCCCGGCTGGGGGGCGAAGATTTAAATTTGAAAAACACTAAGTAAGTAACAGACCACAGTGAAACTGCCAAAGTCACGAGGGTCCTGGGAGGGGGGCATGCATTTGTATTATTGTTTGCATATTGTATTATTGTTACACATATGATAATGTGTAAAAAAAAATTATAATAATTATCATCTGTAACCAATATAATTGTGCCCTGATGCAATAACTAAATACAAATAAAATAAATAACTATTGAAGCGCTTTGAACAGAAACCCGCTACATAGCACATTTAGAGATGGCAGCGGCCCCAGGGGCTGTTCATAGAGTGGGACAGATTTGAGTAGTGAGTAGCATCACTCAGAAAATGAGGAGATATGGACTGTATTATGTTATTAATATTTGCATATATACATATATACAGTGTAAGATAGGGGGGGTGAATTCTTGTTCATCGATGAAGGTGGTGGAGTAAAGCAGGTAGTGGTCAATGATTATTCCTCAGCCAGTAGGGTGTCCTTGAAGGCAGGTCTGAATGAGTCCAAAGATGGCATAGTAGCCCTTAGCTCTAGTGATAGGCAGTTCCAGTGCCACAGACAAACTGGGAGGCAGGACAAGGGATATGGCAGATAGATTGTGATTTTCAAAAGAGTCGAGGAGGGGGTGAAAAGGTTAGCAGCAAAATATTAGAGTGCCCAGGTGATAGAGGCCAAGAAGGAGATGAATATGAACGCTCAAAAAGGTACATGTGTAGGTGAACTGTTTTTTAGACCTAGGTCCTGTCTGCTCAGGAAAATAGCCTCATAGAAGAATCATATCTTAGGGACCACAGTTAATCTAGCGTTTACAGGTTTGTCTTCTTACAAGTGATGTTCCCTAGTTTGGAGATGGTGACCTTTGCCATGAGGCAAAAGTCATCACATAGGTTTGATAAGGTTTCGGGAAAATTCTTGAATGCTATGTAACTGTCCACTGGTGAAACCTGATTTCTTAATCCTTTTTTGTTTTTGTAAAAAGGGGTTCTGGGGGGTCGCTCCTAATATACTTGGTTCTTTTTTGCCTGAATTATTCCTAATAAGATAATTTTGATTACAAATAAATAAATGAACCTCTGGAAATATCGTGGGCAGCTTTCAGTACCAGATTTTATCCCTCGCATGTGACATTACTTGAGGGGAAAATATATAGGAAAATTGGTCGACTTTGCCTGAAAGGTGAAGTCATGCTTGAATTTCATTGCCACATCCCTTAAGTGTGAGACTACAAGCAACATGAGTCAGCCTTGTTGGCTATGAGGTGCAGCATGAGTGTGCAGACACTTTAAACAATGGACCACCTCTGGGAATACCTATCCTACAGTCAGTCCACAATGTGTAATAAGTGGAAAAGGTTTGAAATAATCTGAACAACTGAAAATTCCTAGGGACAACTTTCTCTACATCATCTTTGCATTCATGTACATTTCTCCCATCAGCTTGCCAGCTGGTTGTAGACGCTCTAGGGTCAGTCACACTGAACCGCCAGGACAAGGAAGAACTGTGCGTATCTCAAGCTTTGCTGATCTCAGCAGGTGTTGTCTTAGAAGTAAGGTGCAGAAGAATTAACATGTAAGGGTCCAGGCACAGTACAGGGTACTTTTTTTTTATAGCTTTATTAAGTAGGCAGTAGTCAGGATACAGGCATCAACTCAGGCATACCCAAGGGATTGCGCCTCTGGAATTTACCTGTCTGGGTCACAAAACTACAATATAACTACAGGAACTAACCCCCTCATTATGAGTTTGTCGTTGGGGACTTTTTCCTTTAATAAAGAAAAAATTCCCTGAGGTAGGTACTATGACTTTTCATTTGTTGGTTAGGAAAGAAAAATGTTAACACCTAAATAGGTGGTGTTAAAAATGTTATTTTCCGCTGGGGTGTTTTTTTGTCACCCCAAATTTTTTTTTTTTTTTACATGATACTCCCTAAAGAGTATCATGAAAAGAATGTTTGTTAGCCTGATGGGGATCTGGGTATTTCACCAAGATTTTCAAAAAGTTGATGACCGACTTTTTGAAAACTTGTAATACCACCCTTAACAACGAAAAAGTGGTAAAAACTAACTAAAAATGTTTTCGGTAGTTTTAACAACAAAAGACACATTTTGGAGGTCACCGCCAAAATGTATCTTTGCAAATGAAAATTGGCAGTTACCACCAAATATTTTTGTTACGTTTTTCTTTTATAACGAAAAATGTTTTTGTTATAAAAGACAAACTCAAAATGAGGGGGTGAATATTTCTGTTCTTACTATTCCATTTGTAGCTTTCTGTGGGAGCTCAACATTACTAAGGTTGGAAAAAATCATTACCAGGAACAGGAGATTGCAACATAAAAGAATTAACTTGCACCACTCTGGGGGGGCGTTGCCAGGCAGCCGTGCAGACCGGCTACGGGGAGCCTCGGCTCCCGATTTTTATGCAGGCTTTCTTCAATGTATGGCGGTTTGGAGGTGCCCGGGGCCCATTCGGTCCCCCTGACTCCCACTTGAGATACTGCTGGGGACGTGGAGCAGTTCGTATTTCTTCCTGATGCCTCCCGGCGGACCCGAACAGAATTGCTGCGCACTGATGGCATGTGCCGCCATTGTTGTCTGTGCGGAGTGGTGGGGCACGGCGTCTTTGACAGGCCTCCCCTATTGAGATTTTGTTAACTGGTGGATTTGCAGAGTGAGGGTGGATCCGGGACACTTCATTGGCACTCCCCAGAACCGGCGTCTTGTGTGGTGGTTTCTGCCGGCTCTCTCCAGCATGTTGGTAGCGGGCAGAATATTGGCGAAGCTGGAGAACATCCTGGCGGCTGTTCGAGAAAACGGGGCACGCCTGGAGGAGCTGACCTCAAAACTTGATTTGCGGCGGTTGCAGGAGCTCTCGCATACGAGATATCCCTTACACCGGAGTGTACATTTCGTGCCTCATATAGCTCCTTGCACTGCGTCATGAGCATCAACAGTGCTATTTATTTCAAAAGTGTTAGTATTGGCCGGCTCTCCTGTGTTATTTCACCGGTGTTTTCAGAGGATGTTTAATCGTGGGGGGCACTCCCACGATGCTGCTGGGTTCGCCATTCTGCTTCTGCTGCTGGCCGCGAGGACCTGTGCACTTCAGTTTGCCTATATTCGTCGGCGTAGAGGGAGACTCAAACTCGGTGACTTGGGGTTGCCTATGTACCTGGATCCTACCATTGTTCACTGAGTTGCAGTGACTTATCTAGTTCTGGTTTGCAGTGGGGATCACATCTGTTTTTGAACTGTTCCTAATTCTATGGCTGCACTGTGGTTATACTTAAGTGGGGGGTCCGGCTGCTGCCTAAGTGCCTTCCTTGCCTCGTACATGTTGTTTGATTCGCGCTACAGCGCTTTTTTTTTACCATTTTCTGCATTTTGGCGATCATCGTATTGATTTCCATATCAATGTTTGCTGCTAACCTGCCTGAGCCACGTTACTACATGTTATCACCTCTTTGTGTGTTGATGATCCATTTGAGTTTCTTTCTGACTGTGCCCCCTCATATTGAAAGCGGACTGCCATTACTTCCATTTCAGTGACTCCAACTGATATCCCCATTCATTTTGTGTTATACTCATGTGCTGTATGGAAGTTGAGTTATTTACTGTTGTAGTTGTTTATGACTGTAAACTTTAATAAACATATTTAAAAAAAAAAAACTTGCACCACTCTGTACAGATAGTGGTGGAAGGGACAGTGTGTGCTGCTGTGGAGAAAATTGTCAGCTTTAACAAACAATGTCCATAATGCATCAGTGTTGGGACCCAGACTAGCAGCACTGACCTGCAAAACATAGACTCACCGCATGCAGAAGAATATAAATGATAGTACCTCGCAAAGGTATGCAGCAAGGACCAAGCTGCTGCATGGCAAACTCTGCCCAAAAAGGCGGTAGTTGTAGAAGCACCTCGGGTAGAGCGTGCTTTGATGACTCTAGGTGGCGTTTTGTTGCTAATTTCGTAACATTTCCTGATTAGGGAAACTAACCATCTGGACCAAGTTTGTTTAGAGACAGACTTCCCTTTCCTCTTGCCCTTATAACCAATAAATAGTTAGCGTCGTACCAAAATTCACAGTACTGAGACAGATAGTAGAAGAGAGCCCTATGAGGATAGCGGTGTAAGGGAGAGGATAGAAAACTAGCAAGGTAATGGATTGTGACAAATGAAAAGCTGGCCTCATTTTCAGCACCACCTTAGTTGGTTCAGTGTTTGTATATAGCTCATCCGCAGATAGTGCCCGAAGCTCGCCTATGAGGCGGGCTGAAGTGATGGCAAGTAAGAAGATTGATTTCCAAGAAAGCAACTAAAATTCAACGAATGCATGGGTTCAAAAGGTGGACCCCGCAGAACTGTAAGAACTAAACTTAAATCCCAGGATTCAAACTAAGGAGGTCTGGGAGGAAACAAACTCAGGAGTCCTTTTAAGAATTGCTTGACAAGGCCAACTTGAAACAATGACTTTTCATGGGGCGAGCAGTAGAGATTATTTTCACTGCCACGTAACCACAAATGGCTATGACATTCAGTCCTGAGTCAGCAAAATGATCCAGAAAACTCAGGACTGTCGTGACAAGACATGTAAACTGATCTACTGACTCACCATCACACCACTCGTAAAACCACATACAACAGGAAGAATAGATGGCTCTTGTGGAAGGTCTTCAAGCAGCCATGATGACCTCCAGGACATCCTCTGTCAAGTCCACGCATTCATATCTCATTCTTTCAGAAGACAGGC
This sequence comes from Pseudotriton montanus, assembly GCA_035593325.1. Lineage (NCBI taxonomy): Eukaryota > Metazoa > Chordata > Amphibia > Caudata > Plethodontidae > Pseudotriton > Pseudotriton montanus. Next base: position 5,363 of record JAXIUS010000056.1, read on the forward strand.
GTGCAGCTTGAGGATGTCTGGGTCCAGATGAAGCACCAGCCTTGCCTTGGCCAGTCTGGTGCTCACAGAATCAAGTGACACCTAAACTCCTTGAGATGTGCCACGACTGCCCTGACAAGAGGCAGAAGAGAAACACACACACAAGTCAGAAATATCAGAGTGTTATCAACGTATCCGCAAGCACACCCTTGAGAGGGAATGCTCTGGCACAGAACAGTTGACATTGTCTGTTCTCCACAGTTGCAAAAAGATCAACTTGTGGAGTGCCCCATGTGTGGGAGATGAATTTGAGAACCTCCTGATGGAGCTCTCACTCGTGGGAGACCAAGGAATGGTCACTCAGCGAGTCTGCCTGAACGATCTCTTCTCTGGCCAGATGAGCTGCCTGGAGTTGAATATTGTGCTAGATGGCGCACTCCCAGAGGAGTGCTTCCCAGCAAAGCTGGAAGGACCCCACTCCTCCTCTTTTGTTTAGATAGTACATGGCAACAGTGTTGTCCATGAGGACCAGTACCGACTTGCTGCATAAAAATGGGAGGAAGGAACAAAGGGTCAGCCTAATCGCTCTCAGTTCGAACAAGTTGATGTGCTCAGAGGACTCTTCTGGATTGCACAGTGCACTGGTGGATAGGTCATTGACTTGTGCTCCCTGGAGAGCGACGTGCTTATCACCACTGTCAGTTGGGGGGTGCCGTGCTGGAATGGCTCACCCCTCCTGGCATGTTTACGTCCCCCCACCAATGCAGGTGGTCTGTCACTGGCAGTTTCTGGTGGGGGTCTCCAGTGTGTTGGTTCCACTGGGAAGCCAGAGTCCATTGAAGGGGCCTCAGGCGCAGCCATGCATGGAGAACCAGGCAGATGCAAGAGACCATTAGCCCAAGTTACCGCTGCAAACTCTCTGCTGGGATTTGGGATCCATTCACAAGGGCCTGTAGCTCTGCTGGACAGACTGAATCCTCTCTGGTAGCAGAAACATCATTTGCAGAGAGGTGTCCACAATTGCCCCTATGTACCGGATCCATTTTGTCAGCACAAGGCGAAATTTCTCTTAAGTTCAGGCAAAAACCTAAAGAAAAGTGCAGATGGCGCACTTGAGACAGATGCTGTCTTAGTTGGACCTCTGACGATGACTCAATGAGCCAGGTAGGGGAACACATGGATGCTGTCATGCCTGACTTTCCTTGACACACCTGTCACACCTGTTGACATTGTTGGTTAGTGTTCCCGTTGACTTGTGCTCAACTAATGTGACTTCTCCCTTGATTCCCCTTGACTTTGCCATCACTCCTAGACTCTCCACCATTGCTATCACTGGTGTCACTTCTAGACTCACTTCCCCCTTGACTCCCCTTGACTTTGCCATCACTGGTGTCACTGTTAGACTCCCCACCACTAATCTAATCTCTCCTCTTACCAGCAAGAACTACCTTCATGTTTGACACACCATTTTCCCCTGACTCTCTGTTGTTGTCAGTTATCGATTACACATAATCACTTCTTACTATTCACTCACTCTTTTACATTGCTTTCTCTTCCTCGCCCTGCTGCTAGACACGGAGCGCGCTGCCTGGTGGTGCGTAGTGTTCGTGTATGTCTGGCAACCTCGAGCTCACAGCGTTTGCCGTTATGCTCGCGCCTTTGCCTTCAAACTTACTGCTGGATGGCCGCACTCATCGCTACTTGCTTCCAAGTTACAGGCCCTCTGGGCTGTCCCCAACAAGAATCAAACCGGTCTGCTCTCTGAACCTGCGGAACATCCAGGCCGCTTTCCCCGCGGCTCCACTGTCAAGATCAGTACTCAGTGGAAGTAGTTATTACTACTGACCTTTCTTGAACAACCACCCCTGGCTCATCAAAGTGATGTGATTGACGAAGGGAGGCTGGTGCCACCAGGGAAAGGAGTGAAAAAAGGGAGTCTTGACCCAATAAGTGAAGCATTGGTTCTGGGTCCTTTCTTGGCAGGATCTGTAATAAGAAAGGAGTACTATTGGTTCATTTTCTTGAAATGTTTGTAGAGATTTGCACAGATTGAGAACTTTAGGGTTTTAAGTCTTGGGTAAACTCACTTAAGGAGTGGCGGCGCCGGGTGAACACTTGTGAGGGAAGATTCTATTGGCTTCTCTCTGGTCTATGGCAAAAGCTTCTGGTCGGTTTAATTTATATTTCTTTCTTCTTGAAGTGGATGGTATAATCTGTGAGTGGGAATTAAGGAAACTGACTTTCTCCAGACTGTATTAAAATTAAATAATTTATTTCTTCTAAATTAGAAATTAGAAATGAAAAGCATTCGATTCTTACCCCAAAACCTAGTTCAGTGATTTAAAGGCTAATCTTGAATGGAGTGTGAAGGAACAGTGCGTCTTAATTCTTCTAATGAGTAGTTTTGATGGATTGTCCTTTCTCTCTTTCTTCTTCAGTGCCCCCAGTGGAAGAGCAAGGCCAAGGCCAAGGGCCCCCCGCCCTAATTTACAGAGGTAAGAACCTTGCTTGTAAGTCTGGATGAAAAGAGAGATACTGTTCGTCAGTGTATTGTGTGCAAGGTAGTGAGTGATCGAGTGTGGCTTGAGCTAATGGAGACTTCAGTGAATGGAGATAGGTAGGAGGGGTCTGGTCTCGGAGGTGGGGAATGATGATTTGGGAGAGGACATAGTGAGGAGAGAATATAGGGACAAGGGAAGAGACGGCGATCGGGTGGTTATGGTTAAGATCGGTCTTATAGAAAATAAATATGATTGGTACCTAAATGAGAGCGGCAGCTCTAATTCAACCTGCGTGAGGCTGGAGACTGCAAAAACGGGTGTAGGGAGCTCTGTAAGATCGAACTGGAAAAGTCTGGGTTTTTAGATCTCTGGAGCGAGGAAATCCCGGTGTGAAGAGCGAGGCAGTTTGTTGCAGAACTAACTGTAAGCTTCAGAACCTTGGGGAAGGTAGGAGACGTAGGGCTGAAGTCAGCCTCCAGCTGAAAGTGACAGAAGCTCTGTTTAAACAAGTGAAAGGTTGTTTTGAGAAATACTTTAAGGTTTGTGGAAAAGAATCTAGAGTCAGTGTGTTTAATACTAATGTGACTACATAATTAATCCTATTAATGCTAAATCTATGACCTAATGGACTGATGAGATAAACTAATGTGACACAACCTATAGGTGAGCTAAGTGACCTAAAACCTGGCAGGACCGTGGTGTGACATCCATTCTCAGGCAAGTTGGCCTAGCCCCCCACCTCCTAGCGAGGCTAGGCCCTCCCCACTCTTGCCTGCTGCTCCGCCTCTGCCTGCACCACCGCTCCAGCCCTGCGCTCTTCACACTCTCACTCCGACTGACTGCTTTCAGCTTGGAAGTATCCTTTATGTTTTCACCTAATCTAATTCTTCAGGTTATAGCTCTGGGTTTCAAGGTTGCCAATGTCACTGACTTTTGTGTTGAATTTAAGCCGCTCTATTCTATATTTCTACAAACTCGGGCAGACTTTTCCCTTTTGAAGCTATTACTGGTACACCAGGCCCACCACAGGTACAGGTGAGCCTAACCTCCTTTAATTTTTCATTTTGGGGGTCGTGTTGGGTACTTTTGTAATAACCCTTTCGTGATAACTAAACTTCCCCTTCCTGTTTAGCAGCACTCACGCTCTGCCGATTCCCAGCTCCACGGCCTTCCTCAGAGTGTGGCGGTGCTGGCCCGCTTACTATTAGTGGCAGGGTCATCATCAGCTAATAATTTCACTCAGTGGTCCGTGCCCCGCGAACATTAGACAGGTTAGTCTTTTCACATTAAATTCCTCATAGGAAGGCAAAGGCATAAGTGTCGACCGACATGGCTGACACTGAACAATTAGTTGAGCTTCAAAAACAATTGACTAAGCTTTGCACGGAATTAAATCACACTAAAAAACCAAACTCTGAACTCATGCTCAGGGTTGGCTTGACCGGGATACCAGTTCCTAGGCGTGGGAACTTCAGGTGAGGGTGATTTGCCTATGCTACATCTCATACCTGAAGTGTCGAGTCCTACCCCTATAACTCCTTCTCTGCCACCTTTTACTTTCAAATATTTTTATTATGTTTTGAACAAAAATAAAATGAACATATGCATATCTTGCATAAAAAGTATTAAGGAGCACATATGTAGAGTCTGAGTCAATAATATATGATATGCATTACATAACCAAAACTGAACAGCATTTCCTGTAGTACAAAGTCCCCCAAAAGGAGGAGGTGATGGACAAATCGATAAGTCGATTCCTGCAGAGTAAGTTACATTGATTTGGCAATGAAATCATGCATCAGGATATCAAATAGTTCTATGCATTACAATGATCAAAATGTCAGGGATTTCATAGAAGACACTGAAGTGTTCTGGGGATTGTCACGGTTGTGGAGGTGCGTTTGGTATATTGTAAGGTCATTTCCCACTGTATGGGTGGGGGAAAAACGGTTTGTGCATCCGTGTTGTGAGAAGATCCATAGAGACTATTTGCCATACCTTGGGTTAGGGTTAGGGTTTGGGTTAGGGTTAGGGTTAGGATGAGGGTTAGGATGAGGCGGGGTACATTTTCTGTAGTCTGTGTGGTGCGAGGTACCGCCTAGAGGCTACTTTGTATGCTGATTCTTGTGTGGATGCCGCTATTGTACTTGTCCCTACCCTTTTCCAGGTGATTGGCCATTGCTTTTCCGACGGAGCTGTAGGTAACTCCAAGTCCCATTTAGTTTGCATTTCCAGAAGCGAATGGGAGGAGTAGCCTAAGAGAATTCTATAAACTGTGGAGACACAATGTCTTTTAGTCGTGGAGTTTTGTAATAAATGTTCAAAATCTGTGAGTGGGCGCATGGCTGCTGCCGACATAGTTGGGTTTGTAAGCCAGTGAGCTAATTGGGAGTAGTGGAAGTGTTCAGTATCGGCCAATCCAAAGTCACGAGTACATTCCAGAAATGATTAAAGCTTGCCCCCACTGAACATGTCCGTTATGAATTTACATCCACCCTCGTACCATTTTCTGAATCCCGTACCCGTGTAGCCTGGGGGAAATGCGGGGTTGTGGAGTATTGGTGTAAAGGGGGCAGGAAAGGTGGTCAGTTTAAGTTTTAGGGCCAGTGTGTGCCAGGTTTTCAGGAAGGCCGCCAAGCTTGGTATGAGTGACAGTGTTGGTGATCTATCCGGTTTTAGAAGCCATAGCTGGTGGATCAGGTGTCCGTGTTGTAACTCATTTTCTATGCGTAGCCATGGGGTTTCAGTATCGCCATGACACCAGTCCCATGCAGTCTTGAGTCTAGTTGCTTGATAATAAAGCCTGATATCTGGGACACCCCGTCCTCCCTCATCTTTTCGTTTTATCAGTATTTTTTTGTTCAGCCGGGGATGTTTGCCAGCCCAGATGAATTTGAGAAATGTATTGTGCCATTTTGTCAAGGTCTGGGAGGGGATATGGATGGGCATGGTGTCCATTACATACAAGAGCCGGGGTAGGATTACCATCTTGAGAGCGTTGATACACCCCATCCACAATGTGAGCCTAGAGCTCCATTTGTCTATGTCTTTAAGGATTGTATTCCAGACAGGGAGAAAGTTCACTTTATATAAGTCAGTCATTGTATGGGTGAGAGAAATTCCAAGGTATTTCAGAGTGTACTTGGTCATTTTATATGGCGAGGAGGTATTAATATATGTTATTAAATCAGGATTGGGTTTGATAAGCAGCATTTCTGACTTATCTGCATTGATTTTGAAGCCGGAGATACTTCCAGAAGTATCTAATAAAGAGGTCAGATATGGTAAAGTGGTTAGGGCCTCTGTCATTGATAAAATAATGTCATCCGCAAATAAGGTTATTTTGTGAATATCAGAGCCAATCTTAATCCCATGAATATGGGGGAAGTTTCGGATATGTGCTGCAAGAGGTTCCACACTAAGGGCAAACAATAGGGGGGATAAAGGACATCCCTGTCTCGTGCCTCGTCTTAGCATGAAGGGAGGGGAGAGGTCGCCATTAACCAATATTTTGGCCGTCGGGGTCGTATAATTTGCAATGATGTTAGCTCTAAATTTAGGGCCAAATCCCATAGTTTCTAAAACCGTCGCAATCAGGGGCCACTCGACTCTGTCGAAAGCCTTTTCGGCATCGAGAGACAATAGGAGAGCTCCTGCGGGTAGTCTGTTGGCTTTCTCTATGAGATGGATGATGCATTTGGTGTTATCACTAGTTGATGTGCCTGTAATAAATCCAGCTTGATCTGGGTGTATGAGTGATGGGAGTAGTGGACCGAGTCTATTGGCCAAGACTTTCGTGAAAAGTTTATCATCAATATTAAGGAGGGATATTGGCCAATAAGAGGAGCACATACCTTTTAGGTCTACCAGGTTTAGACAGTCTTTAACTCCCGCCTCCAACATTGTTTACACAATAAGGGTTCCCTTCCAGAATTAATTAAAATGGTGTGTTAAATGGGGGTCCAGTACAGGAGGCATTGGCTAGTAGAATAATGGTGTAAATCCAATGGGTGTATACATTTGACTATTTTTAAGGACCGAAAACCTTGGAGGGTTTCATCCACCATGATTATGCAATCACAATAATAGGCATCTTTATTTTGTCTAAACATCTTTACTAATCTGAGGTATTGCCCTACAATGGCCGAATATAATAGACTGGAATATAATTCATAAAATAAAAATCCTTTCTCCCTTTCTTTAGAAGTTATGGAACCATCAGACCATTTTAGAGCAGGATGAAATTAACCCTCTCGCAGGCCTTTAATCTTTGCTAATATTTTATCTGCTTTGTTACCCTTACTGTATATATTTTCTAATGTAGTCAAATTCAGTTATTTCTTAGAGGTGAGGGTGTAGCTAGCCCCTGGCTATTTAAGGTTTGTGTAAGATTTTTTTATATATATATATATATTTATTTTTTTAATTAATTAATTAATTTATTTTATTTATATTTGTATGTATTTATTAATTTTATTTAATTACTAATTTTATTTATTTAATTACATATACATTTTTATTTATTAATTTTATTTACATA
>JAXIUS010000057.1:0-12288 GCA_035593325.1 Pseudotriton montanus
TACGGCTTCCAGGGCTTCAGTCAGCCAAGCTACCAAGAAAGCCACAGCATCCCGTCCCTCAACTCCAATAGGGAGACCCAGGAGCCGCACCCTATTGGAACGCTGCTGGTTTTCCAATCAATCAATCAATCAATCAAGGTGTTTTTTATTGAGCGACATATGTCCTGAGACTTCAGGCCGCTTAGGCAACAAAACAATACTCACTATAAAACGAAATGAAATATAAAGTTAAAATACAAAATAATGTATACGTGCAGAACAGCGAATGTTCGAGTGTCTAAACAGTTTTAACCAAAATCCAAAAAATGTCGTTTCAGCTGCCTCTTAAAAGATGGCCAATTGGGTATGTCCTTCAGTTCATGAGGTAGATTGTTCCAGAGGGTCGTCCCTAAGGCAGCAACTGTTCTGCCCCCCCTCTTGGTGAGGCGGGGTTTAGGAGGAACAAAATTCCAATGGTGAATAAGTCTGTGAGCACGATCGGAGCGAGGTTTAATGAACCACTGTTGGATGTATCTGGGGCCCACCTCATGGGCGGCCTTCCAGGCCCAGGAGCACAGTTTGAACTTAATCTTGTTTTTAATGGAGAGCCAACCTAAGGCCTTTCTGGCCTGAGTGATATGTGCTCGTCTGGGTAAATGGTTGATAAGACGAATGACCCTGTTTTGAACTCTCTGCAGTCTGGCCAGATTTTTCTCGGTGCAACCAGCATAGGATGTGAGACAATAATCAATTTTAGACATTACCAGGGCCTGGCATAAGGTTTTCCGATGTCTGTATGCCATGAGGGGCAGGATGCGAGCCAACTTGTTGATGGAAAAGTGGGCCGACTTTACCACTGCCAAGATTTGTTCGGCAGCGTCCAGGTTGGGACCGACTAAGACACCCAGGTCACGGGGATGCGCGGAGGGAACGGGGGGTTCCCCCATCTCAAGGGGCCAGGGCAAGCGCGGGACAGTGTGACCCCGGGTGGCAGAAACCAGCAGCACCTCAGTTTTTTCTGTGTTGAGGCACGGCCAGTTCACCGACATCCAACCCCTGATTGCCCGTAACCCCTCCTCTAGGGTGGGGGTCCCATCCGCCTCAGCCCGCAGATCAACCACGACCTGAGTGTCGTCGGCATACATCTGAAAAATTAGACCCATGTCCCGCTTGAGGGTGGCCAGTGGTCTCATGTAGATATTAAACAGATCCGGGGAGAGAGCGGAACCCTGAGGGACCCCAAATGGGGTTCCCCTCACGGAGGACCGGCTCCCCCCTATCTGCACCACCTGGGATCTATTACTAAGGAAGGATGCGAACCACTGCAAAGCAGTGTCCGGCACCCACCCTACCGAGGCCAGTCTCCTCAGCAGGATCTGATGGTCGACTGTATCAAATGCAGCCGACAGATCGAGTAGTACCAGGGCAGCTGGTCGCCCAAGGTCCGTCAACCATAGTAGTCTCTCCCTGATATCCAAAATGGCAGACTCCGTGGCCCTCTGCGGCCTAAAGCCCGACTGGAGGTCATGAAAGATGTTATTTGCCTCCCAGAACTGTTGTATCTGGTCGACAACACAACCCTCCGTCAGCCTTGTTAATATTTGTAGTTGTGTCACTGGCCGATAGTTCTTGAACACGGCCGGATCAGCCCCTGCCTTTTTCAGCAGAGGTGTGACAACACCACATTTCCAGGCCTCTGGTACCATTCCAGACTGCAGGGAGGAGTTGACAATATAACAGAGGTCATCCGACAGACAATCAACATGTTTCTGAAGATGTCTGGTAGGTACAGGATCTAGAGATGAGCTAGAGGGACCTAGTTTCAGAAATTTGGCTCGAATCTCTTGGCGAGATAAAACAGAAAAGGATGAGAAAAGAATGTCAGTGGACTGTCCTGGGGATGCGGTGTCTACAGTGGTAAGCGTCTGGATAATCTGGGCGATGGAATTCCGAATGGTAACCACTTTATCAGTGAAAAACTGATTTAAACTTTCACCAAGGCCAGGGTCATCTTGTTTAGCAGTAGGTGGAGAAGGGACAGTGAAATCTTCCACTAGTCGGAATAGGGTTTTGGTCCTGTTATTAGAAGCATCAATGGCCTTAGCTAAATAATCTGTTTTAGCTTGTTTGATGGCTGCAGAGTATGCTGCTCTGTGTATTTGTAGGCGTGTTTTGTCGGTTGCTAATTTTGACTTGGCCCAGGTACGCTCTAAGGCTCTGCCTTGTTTCTTAAAGGTGGATAGAGAGCTGTTATACCAGCGGGCGCGTAGGTGTTCTTTGGATTTAATGGGTCGTGATTTGACCGGACAGAGATGATTCTTGACTAAAGAAAATTTTGTTGTGAATATAGCCGAGGCGTCAGCAGCGGAAAGGGAGGGGTTAGTGAGCGGGAACCAGAAGGCCTGCAATGACTCTTCTGTAATCAGATTCCAAAGTATGTGGACTTTTTGGTGACCTGGGTTCTCTGGGGGAGGGTGATAACTATGTGCCATAGCTCAATTGTGGAGATCACCAAAAAGTGGTCAGACCACCCTACTGGGATGACCTGGGAAATCTGCACATTAACTTCAAAGGATAGCAGAAGGTCAAGTTGGTTGCCGAAACCATGAGTGGGGCCGATGTTGGCAATGACGAAGTGGAGATTGTTACACATCTGTTTGAGATCGTGGGCATGAGGGTCCATGGGATCAGACATATGAAGGTTGAAATCTCCCATTATGAGAATGCGTGGGTGTTTAGCCATCAGCTCCTCACATACTCTCAAAAACTCAGTGAGAAACTCTGTGTTGTGCCCAGGTGGATGATAGATGGTGAGGCATATAAGAGTGGAGGCAGAAGTCGGACCAATTCGGGCCAAGACATATTCAAATTTTACGCACATTACATTTTGCTGAACATTTCCATGAAAATTTGAATTTGGGACTAGACAGAACATTAGAATTGTTTCCATTGTCATCACAAAGGACTTCAGTTTTTTCTTCCTCATCAATAAGTTCACCCTGAACATATTGAAAACATCTTCCACTGTCATCAACAGCTAAAGGAATAGCAGCAGCTGGATGGTACATTTCATCATTAAAGTACCGTTCAGTGAAAGACGTGTGTTTCCACTCACCACCTATAATTCTAATAACATTTGTAGGTGTAAGTGTTCTTTCTAGCTGACAATTTGCAGCCAAAGGAAGAATGGTGTTACTTAAAGGGCAAAGTTTGCGGACAACTTTGCCAAATAATTTGTTCTTGATTTGTAAAGCCTCATGAACCAGAGATTGGACATTGATTTTATGTAAATATTGGTGATATTGTCCCCTAATTATTTTTTTTGTTCGCATGAGATTGCTAACTACCCTTTGCTCAAACGATTTATGTTTCAATTCTCTCATGTGAACATATGAATGAAGACGTACACGTGATAAACCTTCAACAGTCAGAAGTTGCTGCTGAGGTTCAGTAGTAGAAGGCAATGGAGTTCTCTGAGCACTCTTAGTTGTAGTAACAACAGAAGGTGCAGTTGTAGTTTGTAAAATGACATTTGCTGGAACAACTGATGTAACATCAGTTAAATCTGCTAAAAGCCTCGCCTGAGCTCTTGTAATTGAGCCTTGCCTAGTTGTTGTCAAAGGTAGGGCAGGAGGAATACATGTACAAACATCTGTGGTAACAGGAACAGCACGGTCTGGAATAACCGGAGCAATAAGAGGATCAATAAGAGGAGAAGCAATTTCACTCGCCTGACGATATCGCTCACGGCTGATCCGACGTTTCTTCTCATGTCTGGATGGCATTTCTGAAATGAGAAAAATAATAAAAAATATAAGAATAAAATAAATATGAAAGATGCATAATTAATGTAATAGTTTCCCAAAAGAATATACTAAATAAATTCTATATAAATTATTAACATAAACAATGGAATAGTAAGGACATAGTACACACAATCATCATTTTTATACATCTGTTAATAAAATAAATATTAGTATATAAGCATTTTTATGGACTGATCTAAAAAGAAATTGAAAAACAAAGAAAAATATTGGATTATGTAAATATCCTAACTTTTCAGATACTGATATAATAAATAGAAATTAAAAGTGTGTAACTATCTTTTGTGTTTTCACAGGGAAAAAGTGAAGAGTATCATGTTTTCAATGAGAAAACCAATAAAAGAGAGAGAAGAATATTAAATATAACAAAGCAGGAGCTGGAATGTACGAACTGGATGTGAAAGGATGTCTTTTAAATAGGCAAATAAAATGGTAATTTGTAGAATGAATGGAAAGCATTCATAAACGTGAAATAAAAGACCATGATCACAAGAAAGGAAGTGAAAATGAATGCTGAGGAAGCTCATTAGTAGACGAAGAAAAGACAATTATCAGTATGCAAGAAATTAATTAATAAAATCCCTTTATTGTAAAAAAAAGTAGAATTGTTGGAAAACGATATGAATAAGGTACTCATTCATACAGGATAGAGTACATTCATAAGATAGTATAGACAACTTAATGTCAAGTTTATTTAGAGCACTGGAGTGCTCCTGAAGGCATTTTGATCAGTTACAAAGCAGACCAAATAGAATAAAAGCAATAGAAAATATATTTGAAACATAAAGATATTTGATGAAGATTCATTGTTTGGCCCTGTATCATGAATGTATATAGTATTATTATTATTTTCTTTAAAGCAGCAGGACTGTTTAGTAAATTATTATTTTATACATGAGAATAATAGTAGGTAGATTATAAATATTGAAGCCTAAATGATGTAAACTTAAATAGTGGTTGAATTTGTGAATGGGATGTAGTCATAATAAAAGATGTTTATGAGAAATAGGCAAATAAATCCTAAATAAAGTTATATCAATTATGAACTTTATGTATAGTAAAAGAAAAGAAAATATATGCTAATATAATAAGTGTATAATATGGAAATAAAATTATATTGGTATGGAAAAAGCCAGTAGTGTTATAGTGTAGGCACATGAGTGAAAGATAATACATATATTTTCTGCAGCAGTATAAATTTTAGAAACCTCACTAAGAGGAAGTGTATGGCTAAGCATAGAAAAGTATGAAGTGCTTTGAGTGTGAAATAATGAATGAATGAATGAAAAAAAGGGGTTTTATTACACGAATATGCCAGCTGGCTTCTATCCGCACAAATACACAATACACAACAGTACAAATTATACTGATAAGACCACACAAGTAAAAAAAAAACACAAGTAAAAACAAAATAAGTTACAGGAGAATTATGTGAATACAGTTCTCACAGACAGACTCACGTGGGGAACTCTTTCAAGAGCATGTGCTTTTTTAAAGCAGCCCAAAACCTGGACCAAACAGGAATGGCTCTCAGTTCCACTGGGAGCAGATTCTATAAAAACATAGAAGCTTACAATATTATAACTCTGACATTATGTGGACTCCAAGTACACAGCAGCAATAATGTATGTTTAAATGAAGGATGCAGAATAATATATTTAATTTTTTTTGTAGTAGCAACCTACTGACAGCATGCAATTTGTATAACGTGAAAGAAAATATATTTTAAAGGGATATAGTGTAAAGAAATGAAGCAAACACAATAAGTGTACTTTCTACAGCACTACCAATTTCAGAGAGATAACTAAAATGAATATATGGCTGAGCATGTGAATGGATAAAGTGGTTTCAGTGTGAAATAAAGACATAAAACTTGGCAGTTTTATTATTCTGACAATATGTGCATACCAATCACACAGCAGCAATAATGTATTTGTAAATGAAGGATGCAGAATAATTTATTACTGTTGTTTTTGAGTTGCAACGTACTCACAGGATGCAGTTTGGATGAGGGGAAAGCAAACATATTTTTAACCAATATACTATAACTAACTGAGACCAAGATAAAAGGTATAGTTGCTACAGCAATACCAATTTCAGAAACATAAGTAAAAGGAAGTCTATGGCTGAGCATGGGTATCTATAAAGTAGTTTCAGTGTGAAATGAAGACATAAAAGCTGACAATATTATAATTCTAACATTATGTGCAGCCTAAGCACACAGCAGTAATAAATGATTTTTACGTAAAGGATGCACAATAATTTATTTGTGTTGTTTTAGAATAGCAACCTACTGACTGCACAAAATGTGGATGAGGGGAATGAAAACATATTAGACAGTAATATACTGTAAGGAAATGAGGAAAAGATGATAGGTATAGCTTCTAAAGCACTACCAAATGCAGATACATAAGTAAATGGAAGTTTATGCGTGAGCATTGAACAGTATAAAGTGGTGTCTGTCTGAAATAAAGACATAAAAGGTAACAGTACTATAAATCAGACATTACGTGCACCCCAATCACACAGCAGCAAGAATGTATTAGTAAATGCAGAATGCACAATAATGAGTAAGTGTTCATATAGAGTTCTAACCTACTGACAGCATGCAAATAGAAAGGGGATACAAAAATATATATTTAAACAATATAGGGTAAGCAAATAAAGGCAACACAATAGGTATAATTTTTAAAGCATTACCAATTTCAGACAGCTAAGTTAAAGGAATTGTATGGGTGAGCATGGCAAACTATAAAATGTTTTCAGTGTGAAATAATGACATAAAAGCTGACGGTATTAGAAATCAGACATTATGTGCACCCCAAGCACACAGCAGCAATAATGTAGTTTTTAAATGAAGGATGAACAACAAGTTTTTTCTGTTCTTTTACAGTTGCAAGCTACTGACACCATGGCATTTTTATAATGATTTGAGAAATATATATTTAAGCAATATAGTGTAGGCGAATTAAACATAGACTATACATATAGTTTCTTCACCACTACCTATTTCACAGACTTAACAGAAAGTAATTGGATGGGTCAGCATGGAAAAGTATGATGTGCTTTCAGTGTAAAATCATAAAATAAAAGCATGACTGAAATATAATGATTTACAATAAGATGTTATAATTAGAGCTTGATAAAAATGTATGAATGAACAATGTGATGCATTAAGGATGTGATAAGAAGGGGTATATCAGAGAGCAAAAAAAAGGGGGGAAATGTACAAGGCCTATACCAGAATATTATTATTATGAAGTCAATTTTGAATCATTTTGAGGCAGAGCTATTTGATATTTAAATATTAATCACAAACTTATAATGATGTAGAATGAGAAATATGTTCCAAAAAGTAAAAAAGTAACATCCATTTGCCTAACTATTAAGCACAAAATCTCAGAAAGCATTTAATGTAAAATAAGTAGCTTATGAAATAAAATAGGAAAGTATAAATATGACACAACACTATACCAGTTGTAGTAGTCCTTCACCAATGAAGTCAAAGTGAAGCAGTAGAAAATCTCTGTAAGGATCCTGCAGAAGCAGCAAACAGCAAACTCTGCAAATGACCTGAGTAGAAATGGTGCAGGAGCTGATACAAGATAGTTCTTGTAAATAAACTTGGAAATCAGTTGAACTTTGTATGAACTCAATGAAGAGAGAAAAAGACTTGAAAAAGTAGTTATGCAGCTCTTCATTGAATAGTATGTTGAAAAGAACAGTAGCAGTCTAGTGTTTTAAAAGTCAGAAAGATGTAGAAAGCTGATGCAATAAAAGTCCAATGAGAAATAGGCATAGATTCATGTATTTAGACAGTATGAAGCTGATTGGCCAGCAACAATTCCCTCCAACATGAAAAGTGAAGAGCGTTTTAATTGGTTGGAGTAGAAGGATCAAACATGAATAAACAATGACCTGATGACAGAATAAAAAAAGTGTAAAAAGGCAGTTTGGAAGAAAGGAAGTTGAGGAAATCACCATTTTGTGAGCAAGCTGAAAAGAAGATGACATCCTGCAGAGCTGTGTGGGTTGTAGGAGATTCATGGATGCATTGGCTGAGCAAGTTCAGCAGAAATCTATACAACACATCTAATCTTGGAATCCCCAATATGAAGGTAAAATGGATAACAGAAAGGGGAATGAAATGGGATGGAGTGTTGAAGAAACTGCAAAGTTTAAAAGAGAATGCACACCCTGACATTATACTTGTGCACAGTGGAGGAAATGATTTGGGATCATTAAGAGGAATAGCAATCATTACAGCAATGAAAAATGATTTGCAGGAGGTGATGGCCTTATATCCTGACACAAGAATAGTGTTCTCACACATTTTTCAGTGGCAAGTGTGGAAATATCAAAAAATCAAAGGGTCAAAATTGGAAAAGCAGCGACGTCTGCTTTTATATGTTTATGTACATTTTCTTAAATATAATGTTTTTATTTAAATTAAGACAAATTTAGATATATAAAAATTATACGACCTGTACTTTGTATATATTGAGATTACAAATGATCCACATATTCATTTCAAGAGATTTTTCCTGCAATAAAAAGAAACATGTGGTAAAATTCTATAAAGTCACATGTAATAAAAAATATTTTCTTTTACTTTAGTTCACATCAGACGTGTAAATACATGGTAAAAGATTATTTTTTTGCATATAAAATGCAATAATCTTTTAGATCCTCATTGTGAACTAAGAGGAGGAAAAAATTGAGATTGTAAAAAAACCTCTTTATCAAATTTAAAAAAAATGTAGGATAGAGTTAATGTTTGTAACTATATAGAAGGCAATCTTCTACCTTTGACAACTATATTATTAACAAACTACAACATTCAGATAAAACTTCATATGCCACATATCTGGGTCATGAGAGATATACATATCAACCACATAAAAATTGATTCTTATATTCTGTTGGAATATCTTCAAACACAATTTCTAATTGCTCCCTAATTTACAGGTGGTAAAAAAAAATCTTTTAAGATGTGTATGTGTGTGTTGTTAACAACATCATACAGTAATTAAAGAAATGACTATATTTGAAAAATGTCAAACTTACTTTCTAATCTCAGCCTGATTGAGAATCATTACTAAATGAGGAAAAATAAAAACCAATATGTATGTGTGCATTGTTAACCACATCATACAGTAACAAAATGTATTACTCTAATTATTTCAAGAAACTAAAATACATTTTCTAACCTCAGCTTGATTGAAAATAATGAGTACAAATTGAAGTAAGAAAAATATGTGAATGTGTGCATTGTCAACAACATCATACTAGAATGGAAGGAAGAAAAATATATGTATGTGTGCATTGTCAACAACATCATACAAGACTGGAAGGAAAATAAATATGTGTATGTGTGCATTCTTAACAACATCATACACTAATGAAAGAGATTACTGTGTTTGAAATACTTCAAACACACTTTTTAAACATCGCTTGATTAAAAATAAGTACTAACATTTGAAAAAAGAAATATATGTGAATGTGTGCATTGAGAACAACATCATACACTCATTAAAAAAATAAAATCCTATAAGATATGTCACTTTTCTTATGAACATTATAGCATATATTAAGAAATATCAATCTTAATTTAATTATATGAAATCACTTTCAACAATATCCTATATATATATGCTGATTTTTTATGTGGTGATACATAACTTTTTACAATAGTTATAGATTTTATATAACAACTATATAGAGAAGTGGGCATTCTTAAGAGAACTGACATTCATTGTCTCAATTGTAAAAGCAAAATATATGCATTTTGCAACTGATGTGGTAAACGAAGATGTTCTGTCAAAGTTGAGTCATTGTATTTGACCCAAACTTGATGTCGTCTCAACCACGCAATATAATGACCACCAGTGGTCATGTTTCCTTCATGGAAGATTATTGCAGTAGTTGTATATGTGCGGCGAGCAAGGGACACTTGTTGGAATTTGAAATTGCTGATTATAGTATGCAATTTAACACCATTAGGCCGGTAACGAGTTAAAACTAACAAAAGATATTTTCTACAAGTTAATGTAGTTAGTTCTGAGGTCATGCGTCCTCCACAACGAGCACACTCATTTTCTTGTTCAGCTCCAGCAAACAAATTTTGGAATGCTATTGCTGGCCGATCTGGAATAGAAACAAAAAGAAATTGCTCCTGTTGAAATGTTTCGATACGACTATGATGACACTGCACACATTCATGCGTCCAATCATAGTTTATAGAAACAAAGTTGTCAATAATAACATGTTCAATATTTAAAGCAGTAAATGTAGCCAAGAGGAATTCTTGACAATCCTGCTGTTGAAGAAGAAGAAAATGAAGTTGCTGTGACACTGTAGCAACATTTTTCCTTACGATAGCGGCTTGAATAACAGGAGGTTGCCTATTCTGATGTCTTTGGAAAACACTTATTAGTGTATCAGTCAAAACACCAGCACCATATGTAACAATATGGTCCATGAGGTTATCCATTTGAAAAAGCAACTGTAAGGAAGAATTGCAGTAACATTCTACTGCCGAAACATTACTGAAGCCAGAAATGTTAGTTGCTTGTGGTATTTGTTTTGGAACAGAATCATCAGCGAAATGAACTCGCTTTGATTCTCTTGTCTCCTTTCTGGGTACTTCTTTTGTCAAAGTCGGTTGTACAGTCTTGGCAAAAGAACATTTCTTGGCCTTGGTGACAGTTACGCTGTACAATGGCAATTCAGGCATATAAAGAGAACACAGGTGATTGAATTCCATCACACAAGATGAATCTGCTGCAATGCTTGCATCATCCCAATTGAGAATGTACAATCCGGATAAACGTTTGATACGAGACAGTGCAACATAGGCCATTGCTTCCTTAAAAATGTTCTTGCCAATATCAATCAAAGCCGCCTCTAGACTTAATCCTTGCGACTTGTGAATGGTGATAGCATACGCAGCACACAAAGGAAACTGAATACGCTTGACAAAAACATTTTTGAAGAGTTTGAATTGTGCATGAACTCGACCAATCAAAGCGGGTTCTTGACAATGATCAAACTTGACTAGAACATTTGAGACAGATCCTGTCTTTTCATCAGAAATGAATGCAAGAACACGGCCCATAGCACCATTAACTAGACCCTGTTCAACATTAAGGTTACGTTTGAGCATAACCCGACAGTTTTTGCACAAGGTCAAAGTACTGTCCAGTCCAGCAGTATGCGAGACTGATGTTTCAAGATCTTTAAGTCGCTCAGATACTTTTTTGTTCAATTGCAAGGGTACCATGTCACCAACAACTGAATCAAAACTTTTTAAGGGCACAACAACTTGCTCTTCAGCTTTGATCATGATCTGATTGAACTGATCACAATCTGCAATAGTTGGCAATAAAGCCACACAAGGTACATTTGCCTCTTTGAGTTTCAACATCAGTTCAGGTCCCGTACAACCTGATGGAAACAGAGATGACAGCATTCGAGTTTGAAGTGTTTTTTTGACTTCAGGAGTCAATCGACCAACTCGTACGCTTTGCAGCATAATGCCGTATGCCAAATCATCAGCTTGCCGCATGTTTTCTGTAAGTTCATGGTAGGTGAAATGTTGCCACAGATTAACAAATCCAATACTGCCAATACCTTTGACAGCATCCTTTGCAGATAACATGCGAAAAACAGGCTGCCCTTTGACAGGAGTGAGTTGGAGTAGATCTCCAAATACAACCAAATGTTTTCCACCAAAGAGCAGATCAGATGGCGTTCGTAGAACCTCCTGAAGACGTAAATGAACATAAGCCAACATGAGATTGGAAACCATGCTAACTTCATCAATGATGATCAATTGCACCTTGCGTAAAACTCTAGCAATTTCTTGTGCACCTGCAGGAGACAATTTACTGTACTCCATTTTGTTGTCATGTTCAACAGGTAACATGAGTAACCTGTGCAAAGTGATTCCACTAACATTGAAAGCCGCTAAACCAGTTGGTGCAGCAACAACGCAGGATGAAGGAGAACCAGTAGTAAGCAACAAATAATGTTGCAATGCCCGAATGAGAAAACTTTTGCCAGTTCCAGCTTCTCCACTAACAAAGCGAAGGAGTTGGTGTGAACGGTCACAAGTACACTTTCCCACATTGTGTAAAGTGCTCAAATTGATCTCCTTCACTAGCTGGTCATAAATGTTTCTTTGACCTGGATTGAGGGCACTTTCAGTGTCTGTCAGATTAATAGTCGTAGCAGCTGCATGCTGCATAGCTCCTTCTACTTCTCCCATGGCAAAATGCGCTTCAGTCATTAACTGGGGAGATCCCAACGGGTGTTGGAACTGTGAAAGAGGTGTTTCCTGACTTTCGGGAGTCTCTTTTTCCAATTCAGCATCAACCCTTTCTTTGTCTTGAGCTTCTTTTTGTAAATGTTTCAAAAAGGGCTCCATTGCAGGAGAAGCGATGTCCTGTTTTACACTCAAGAAAGCCTGCTCATAGGACAACTG
>JAXIUS010000058.1:0-12250 GCA_035593325.1 Pseudotriton montanus
CCACATTTTATGTATGCCGCTCATGAAGTTCTACATGGAATCTTCCCGACGAGATTCCATGGAAGTCATCCACATCTGTGCAAATTCCACTCTGACGTTATAAATCATTATGAGACCACTTATGCATATTATTCTAGCT
Source organism: Pseudotriton montanus (assembly GCA_035593325.1). Lineage (NCBI taxonomy): Eukaryota > Metazoa > Chordata > Amphibia > Caudata > Plethodontidae > Pseudotriton > Pseudotriton montanus. The sequence goes on from JAXIUS010000058.1 coordinate 140, forward strand.
TAAATATTTCGTCCCTCTTTCAATAGATCACATTTTTTTCATAGTTGCCCGCAGTTGGAACACATGAGGAATCATGGCCTTGAAGGAAATCCTGGTGGCTGTGAGTGTGGAAGATAAGCAATCAGCTATCGGTTCCAAAACAAGGGAAGCTGCATCCTGTGGTCCCATGCTGACAGGAATAAGGATCGAATCTAGCCTCATAGATATCATCTCCGAATGCGCTTTTCATTCAGTGCTAACGGAAACAATCTTGGTCAAATATCTTGGCCGGATATCTTCTTCCCCATTAATATTTTATACCTTTTGTACACTCTCATTTACATTTAAAGAATTCAAGTATACGTTGACTATATACAATTATCAAGGAGTAGAGACCTGTAGGTTCAATAGCGGTTGCAGAGTTTTGTGATCCTGTGAGGGTCAACTCGTACATCTGTCGTTTTATGGTGAATAGTATCACTATCACTGTATTGGGTAAAACATAGCACATGTTTACACCACAAGAAGGTACTTTACTCGGTTTGTCGTGTGCTCGATGCAAACAATCAATAGTGGTATTATGATAAACCATCCAAACTACTTCTGATTGAAAACATATATCATATGTCTGCCATTTCATAAATATCTGCACATAAAATCAGTAGAGCTTATTTTCATTGTTTTAATATAAGATCACAATTCAGTACAATATTACTTTAAATTATATTTACATATTTACAATGTCGTTAACGTTGTTGTATATTTTTATATCAAGTGTGGTGCATTACACTATCCCCCCCTTCAAGCCCCTCCTCGAATTTTTTAAGTAAGGTTTTATCTCTGATGTCGGAGCGGTGTTCCCAAGAATCTTCGGTTGATGGGGAGTTTTTCCATCGTACTAGATATTCGATCTCTCCATCTATGTTTCTATAGTTAATGATTTTGGAAACTTCTAACTCTTGAGGATCAACCTTGAGATTTCTTCTTGTTAGTTGAGGACATTCAAGGGCTGGTTTAAGTAGGGAAACATGAAAAACTGGGTGTATTCTCCAACTAGGAGGAAGGGTCAGACGAAAATTCACTTCAGAGATCTTTGCTTCAATAGGAAAAGGACCCACAAAGCGAGGTTTGAATTTAGGCGAAAACCCAGTGATATTCATGTTTCTTGTATCTAACCAAACTCTATCTCCAACGTGAAAATCGGGAGCAGGTTTTCTTTTCTTGTTAAAGTTTTCAGCTTGTTTTTCTCTAGCTTTTATTAGATTTGTTTTGGCTAATTCGTGAAAATCAGAGATTTTGGTTAATTCTGATAGGATTCCTGGTACTTTGGTTTGGGGTAAAATTTCATCAGACAAAAGGGATGGCAAAGGAATTGTTCTAGGGTTCATTCCGTAGACACAGAGGAATGGGCTCATTCCTAATGACGAATGAAAATTATTATTGAAGGCAAATTCAGCATAGTGTAGGAGATTAACCCAGTTCTTTTCATTGGAGGAGATGTAACAGCGAAGGAATTGTTCCAAGGTTTGGTTTGTTCTTTCTGATTGGCCGTCAGTTTGGGGATGGTATGCGGAAGACAAAGCTACGTTAATTCCCCAAGCGGACATCATTTCTTTCCAGAAATTAGCTATAAATTGAGGTCCCCTATCTGATATTATTTTTCGTGGTAAGCCATGAAGGCGATAAATGTTTTTGAGGAAAAGGTTCACTAGTTCTGATGATGAAGGTAATTTGGGTAAGGGAATAAAATGTACCATTTTTGAAAATAAATCTACTGTCACCCAAATTGCTGTTTTTCCTTGGCATTTAGGTAGTTCTGGAATAAAGTCCATTGCAATCCATTCCCAGGGAACGCTGGGTGGGGACATGGATTGTAAGAAACCGGAAGGTTTTTGATGCGAGGACTTGGCTTGTGCGCAAATTGGACAGTTTGAAACATAAGTGTTTGAATCTTTCCTTAAGGAAGACCACCAGAAACTTCTTTCTAATAATTCAAGGGTTTTCTTTTGTCCTGGGTGTCCAGCAGTTGGAAGATCGTGACACCAACGTAGGACAATGGGAATTAGCCTTCGTGGGACCACTAATTTCCCTGAGACTTTAAACAGGTTAGGGACTGGTTGAGTAAACTGCTCCCCTGATGAGAGTAATTCTTGGACTTCTTCTTGAGAAAGAGTGAAATCTTCCACGGGGGGTTCAAATTCTAGGTTGAGAAACTCCTCCTCTAAGAGGACAGGTATGTCAAAACATTTGGAATCTAAGATTGGTTTTGATTCACTTAGGATTTCATGGGGAATGGAACCGGGAGTTAATCGAGATAAGGCATCGGCCTTTGAATTCATTGATCCTGGGCGAAAGGTAATGTGCAAGTTAAACCTACTAAAAAAAAGGGTCCAGCGAGCATGTCTAGCAGTTCTACAGTGAATGTTTTTAAGATAAATTAAATTTTGGTGATCAGTGAGAATCTCCACTGGATCTTTGGTACCCTCAAGGTAATGTCTCCAATGGGATAAGGCTTCTTTGATGGCCAAAAGTTCTTTCTCCAAAATTGAATAATTGATTTCTGCAGGGAGCAATTTTTTGGAGAAGTAGGCTATTGGGTGAAGAATTCCCAGGGTATCTTTTTGAGAAAGAACTGCCCCAAGAGCTTGGTTAGAAGCGTCTGTTTCAAGTAGATATGGCTTGGTGGGGTCCGGTTGATTTAGAACTGGTGCTTGGCAACATTTTGATTTTAATTCTTGAAAAGCTTGCACTTGGGTTGGACCCCAGTTAAACTTGACATTTTTGCGAGTTAAATCTGTCAAAGGTTTTACTAGGGAAGAAAAATTGGGGATAAATCGGCGGTAATAATTTGAGAAGCCGAGGAATCGTTGTATGTCTTTAGAGTTGTTAGGAGTGGGCCAGTCTAGGACGGCAGACACTTTTGCTTTGTCCATTTCAATAGAACCAGGACGAAGGATATGACCAAGATATTCTACCTGTTCGGAATGAAATAAACATTTCTCTAGTTTAGCGTACAATTTGTAAGTTCTTAACCTGGAAAGGACTTCACGAACTTGAGTTACATGTTCCGAGACATTTTGTGAATAAACTAAGATATCGTCCAAATAAATCGCCAGACAGATTCCCAAAAGATCTTTAAATATATCATTGATAAAAAATTGAAAGGCTGCTGGGGCATTGCATAGGCCAAAGGGCATAACTAAATATTCGTAATGACCAAATTTGGTCTTGAAGGCCGTCTTCCACTCATCCCCGGCACGAATTCGAACCAAGTTATAGGCTCCTCGCAAATCGAGTTTGGTAAAAATTTGGGCTCCGTGTACTTGGTCGATTAGGTCGGGGATGAGTGGTAGAGGGTATCTATTTTTGATAGTAATATTATTTAAGTCCCCGTAGTCGATGCAAGGCCTCAGCTCACCCCCTTTCTTCTCAACAAAAAATATTGGGGCTCCGGCTGGAGATTTAGACGGACGGATAAATCCTTTTTGCAGGCTTTCTTCAATGTAAGTCTTGAGGACTGATTCTTCATGGGGAGAGAGGGAGTAGATTTTGCCATGGGGAATGGGAGCTCCAGGAATAAGATCTATTTCACAATCGTAAGAACGATGGGGGGGTAATTCTTTGGCTTCAGTAGGACTAAATACGTCGGCGAAGTCTTCATAAGGGGTAGGGATATCAAGGGTGCTTATAGTGGTCTTGGTACTAGTGAAATCTAGCGGGAGTGCGTGAAGAATCTCTTCTTGAAATAAACCACATTCGGAACAAGTTTGGGGAAAGAAACTTAGGGTTCTGGTTTTCCAATTGATCAATGGGTTGTGTAATTTTAACCAACTCATTCCAACTATGAGTTGGTATCGAGGGGATTCTATTAAATCAAACTCTATGGTTTCAGCATGTCTACCGATGAGTAGGATCAAGGGTTCAGTTTTTTCGACTACCGCTCCCGATTTAATAACAGTACCGTCAACCCCTCGAACTAATATTGGGTTTTTCTTTTTAATTCGTTTAATGTGTAAAGAATTGGCTAGTGTCAAGTCCATATAAGAAAATGGGGCCCCACAATCTATTAATAATCTTAGTTTTGGGGAATCAATGTTTAAGAATTGAACTTCAAATTCTAAATGATCTCCAGTTAAGGTTGCTAAGTTTTCGAAAGGGACGGTTTGATAACTCGAGTTTCCCCTTTCAATTAAACTCGAGTTGAATCGTTTCCCTGGTTATCAAGAGTGATTTCTGGAGTTGGATGGGTATTTTCTTGTGTAGTTAGTTTGACTGTTACATTGGAGGGAATCGGGGGAGTGGTTCCTTTAGTAAGGGGGCAATCTTTTAAAAGGTGACCAGATTGGCCGCAATACATACACAAGCCTAAACTACGACGTCTTTCACGTTCTTCTGAAGTCAGTGGCGGTCGAAACTTAGATTCACGTGGAATAGAACGTTTAGGAAGTGTAATAGAGGGTAGGAGGTTTTTGGGAAGAGTATTAGAGTCCCCTTTGTCGGTGAAATTTTGAGGGCAATTCAGACGTTTGGACTCAAATTTCTTATCTCCTTTTTTTTCTAACCTTCGTTGATCCATTTGAATTGCTAAGTCTATTAAATCACCTATTTTATGTGGCATAGGGTAGACGTATTGTAGGGAATCTTTTATTTCTTCTCGGAGTCCCATATTAAAGATGGTATATTGCATATCTTCAGGACAATCAACATCCAGGACTAATTGGTAAAATTTGGATATATAGGTTGTTAAATCAGAATTTCCTTGTTTTAGATTTAGTAGTTCAGATCTTTTGATCTGATTGTTCATTTTACGTTCAAAAATTCTTTTAAACTCCAGAATAAAATCAGCAAAGTTCTTCAACAATGGTGAATCTTTATCTAATAATGGGGAAGCCCAGGATAATGCATCTCCACCTAAATTGGACACCAAAAAGAGTATTTTCGCTTCATCAGTAGAAAATTGAGAAGTTTTAGCCCTAAAGTGGAGTTCACATTGAGTTAGAAAGGTTTTACAAAATTTTGGATTGCCATAGAATCTTTCGGGAGGAGCAAGTTTCAGATTAATTTCTGGAGATGAGGGTGCATTTGATTCTGAATCAACCCTTGTGAGTGTGGGCATTGTCGAGGTAGAGGGAGTAGGGGTAAGAGGAGAGAAGCGTTGTACCGCCAAACTCAAATCTGAAACACTCTTTTGCAAACCCATTGCATCCCGTCTACCTAATTCCATTTCAGTTCTTAACTCAGTTAGTGTTCTAGTGAGAATTTCAAGAGTCTCCTCCATGACTCGGAAAGGTCACGGCTTTTTGCTTCTGTAGTGGTAATAATAAATTACTTACGTTGGGTTAAACCTTTAGAAGTCTGGAGGAGCAGTGAAGTGTTTTGACAAGGACAACGGTGAACACTCAATGAGTGAACTCCGCCGGCGCTGCCCCAAGTTTATTTTTTCAAAAGGTGTAAGTGTCGGGATATTCTATAGTTGTGTCTGTAATGAGAGAGCACAATAATGTAAGGCGAGTTTAAAAGAGGCTTACATTAACTCCCTTATCAATCCTTAAACTTAGAACTCAGTCTATAGCTGTAGGTAGGCAGCGCCGGGCATTTGATGTTATTGGTGATATAGATATAGTGAGATGATACAGTGATGGGAGATATAATGATATATGCCCCTGGGTTAAGGTAAAAGTAAATAAAATAGTTAAAGCCTCTTTTAAAGACAATTATGACAACAGACAACATGAAACATATCTCCTTAAAAGGATACTCAAGGTTTTGATGTTCTTCAGGATTCCATGTTGATGTCCTGTTAAATCCTATGATGAAGAAAGTCAATGTCCAAAGGTGCAAGTGCCTGTAGTTTCCTTCCTGAAGAGCAACAGAACGTAATGAGGGTGTCGCAGGACAGAAAACTAAAGTTCAAACCCCTCCTCCAAAAAGGGGAGTGACAGCGTCGTCTCCCGTCACGTTACACACCAGGGCCCTGGTGGTGAGCGGGAGTTGCTAAAAATAACGCCAAACGAAAGCGGGAAGCTGAAGTGCGTCTTCGCTCCAGATGCCTTGAAGCAAAAAGCAGTTGAACCTTGATGTGACGCGTCAGCGCGTCTGTCAGCGCGAGGAGACACGCAGCGCAGCACCGGGGAGTGGGCTGGCAGAGCGAGAGCAGGCAGCGCGTGGAGGTGGAGAAGCGCGAGGGAGACTTCTCGCATCCATCAGGCTGACAAGACAACAAGACAAAAGACCAAAGGAAACATACATAAGGTAAGGTGATGATAAATTATTGAGAGTGTTAAAGTGTCTATACTATTTGTTGTTCATGTGGGGAGAAATAGATTCGAATTGTGTGTATAAATGTGTGTTAAATAATGTGAATAACGTACATTAAATTATATTTACATATTTACAATGTCGTTGTTGTATATTTTTATATCAAGTGTGGTACATTACACTACCCCCCCTTCAAGCCCCTCCTCGAATTTTTTAAGTAAGGTTTTATCTTTGATGTCGGAGCGGTGTTCCCAAGAATCTTCGGTTGATGGGGAGTTTTTCCATCGTACTAAATATTCGATCTCTCCATCGATGTTTCTATAGTTAATGATTTTGGAGACTTCTAACTCTTGGGGGTCAACCTTGAGATTTCTTCTTGTTAGTTGAGGACATTCAAGGGCTGGTTTAAGTAAGGAAACATGAAAAACTGGGTGTATTCTCCAACTAGGAGGAAGGGTCAGACGAAAATTCACTTCAGAGATCTTTGCTTCAATAGGAAAAGGACCCACAAAGCGAGGTTTGAATTTAGGCGAAAACCCAGTGATATTCATGTTTCTTGTATCTAACCAAACTCTATCTCCAACGTGAAAATCGGGAGCAGGTTTTCTTTTCTTGTTAAAGTTTTCAGCTTGTTTTTCTCTAGCTTTTATTAGATTTGTTTTGGCTAATTCGTGAAAATCAGAGATTTTGGTTAATTCTGATAGGATTCCTGGTACTTTGGTTTGGGGTAAAATTTCATCAGACAAAAGGGATGGCAAAGGAATTGTTCTAGGGTTCATTCCGTAGACACAGAGGAATGGGCTCATTCCTAATGACGAATGAAAATTATTATTGAAGGCAAATTCAGCATAGTGTAGGAGATTAACCCAGTTCTTTTCATTGGAGGAGATGTAACAGCGAAGGAATTGTTCCAAGGTTTGGTTTGTTCTTTCTGATTGGCCGTCAGTTTGGGGATGGTATGCGGAAGACAAAGCTACGTTAATTCCCCAAGCGGACATCATTTCTTTCCAGAAATTAGCTATAAATTGAGGTCCCCTATCTGATATTATTTTTCGTGGTAAGCCATGAAGGCGATAAATGTTTTTGAGGAAAAGGTTCACTAGTTCTGATGATGAAGGTAATTTGGGTAAGGGAATAAAATGTACCATTTTTGAAAATAAATCTACTGTCACCCAAATTGCTGTTTTTCCTTGGCATTTAGGTAGTTCTGGAATAAAGTCCATTGCAATCCATTCCCAGGGAACGCTGGGTGGGGACATGGATTGTAAGAAACCGGAAGGTTTTTGATGCGAGGACTTGGCTTGTGCGCAAATTGGACAGTTTGAAACATAAGTGTTTGAATCTTTCCTTAAGGAAGACCACCAGAAACTTCTTTCTAATAATTCAAGGGTTTTCTTTTGTCCTGGGTGTCCAGCAGTTGGAAGATCGTGACACCAACGTAGGACAATGGGAATTAGCCTTCGTGGGACCACTAATTTCCCTGAGACTTTAAACAGGTTAGGGACTGGTTGAGTAAACTGCTCCCCTGATGAGAGTAATTCTTGGACTTCTTCTTGAGAAAGAGTGAAATCTTCCACGGGGGGTTCAAATTCTAGGTTGAGAAACTCCTCCTCTAAGAGGACAGGTATGTCAAAACATTTGGAATCTAAGATTGGTTTTGATTCACTTAGGATTTCATGGGGAATGGAACCGGGAGTTAATCGAGATAAGGCATCGGCCTTTGAATTCATTGATCCTGGGCGAAAGGTAATGTGCAAGTTAAACCTACTAAAAAAAAGGGTCCAGCGAGCATGTCTAGCAGTTCTACAGTGAATGTTTTTAAGATAAATTAAATTTTGGTGATCAGTGAGAATCTCCACTGGATCTTTGGTACCCTCAAGGTAATGTCTCCAATGGGATAAGGCTTCTTTGATGGCCAAAAGTTCTTTCTCCAAAATTGAATAATTGATTTCTGCAGGGAGCAATTTTTTGGAGAAGTAGGCTATTGGGTGAAGAATTCCCAGGGTATCTTTTTGAGAAAGAACTGCCCCAAGAGCTTGGTTAGAAGCGTCTGTTTCAAGTAGATATGGCTTGGTGGGGTCCGGTTGATTTAGAACTGGTGCTTGGCAACATTTTGATTTTAATTCTTGAAAAGCTTGCACTTGGGTTGGACCCCAGTTAAACTTGACATTTTTGCGAGTTAAATCTGTCAAAGGTTTTACTAGGGAAGAAAAATTGGGGATAAATCGGCGGTAATAATTTGAGAAGCCGAGGAATCGTTGTATGTCTTTAGAGTTGTTAGGAGTGGGCCAGTCTAGGACGGCAGACACTTTTGCTTTGTCCATTTCAATAGAACCAGGACGAAGGATATGACCAAGATATTCTACCTGTTCGGAATGAAATAAACATTTCTCTAGTTTAGCGTACAATTTGTAAGTTCTTAACCTGGAAAGGACTTCACGAACTTGAGTTACATGTTCCGAGACATTTTGTGAATAAACTAAGATATCGTCCAAATAAATCGCCAGACAGATTCCCAAAAGATCTTTAAATATATCATTGATAAAAAATTGAAAGGCTGCTGGGGCATTGCATAGGCCAAAGGGCATAACTAAATATTCGTAATGACCAAATTTGGTCTTGAAGGCCGTCTTCCACTCATCCCCGGCACGAATTCGAACCAAGTTATAGGCTCCTCGCAAATCGAGTTTGGTAAAAATTTGGGCTCCGTGTACTTGGTCGATTAGGTCGGGGATGAGTGGTAGAGGGTATCTATTTTTGATAGTAATATTATTTAAGTCCCCGTAGTCGATGCAAGGCCTCAGCTCACCCCCTTTCTTCTCAACAAAAAATATTGGGGCTCCGGCTGGAGATTTAGACGGACGGATAAATCCTTTTTGCAGGCTTTCTTCAATGTAAGTCTTGAGGACTGATTCTTCATGGGGAGAGAGGGAGTAGATTTTGCCATGGGGAATGGGAGCTCCAGGAATAAGATCTATTTCACAATCGTAAGAACGATGGGGGGGTAATTCTTTGGCTTCAGTAGGACTAAATACGTCGGCGAAGTCTTCATAAGGGGTAGGGATATCAAGGGTGCTTATAGTGGTCTTGGTACTAGTGAAATCTAGCGGGAGTGCGTGAAGAATCTCTTCTTGAAATAAACCACATTCGGAACAAGTTTGGGGAAAGAAACTTAGGGTTCTGGTTTTCCAATTGATCAATGGGTTGTGTAATTTTAACCAACTCATTCCAACTATGAGTTGGTATCGAGGGGATTCTATTAAATCAAACTCTATGGTTTCAGCATGTCTACCGATGAGTAGGATCAAGGGTTCAGTTTTTTCGACTACCGCTCCCGATTTAATAACAGTACCGTCAACCCCTCGAACTAATATTGGGTTTTTCTTTTTAATTCGTTTAATGTGTAAAGAATTGGCTAGTGTCAAGTCCATATAAGAAAATGGGGCCCCACAATCTATTAATAATCTTAGTTTTGGGGAATCAATGTTTAAGAATTGAACTTCAAATTCTAAATGATCTCCAGTTAAGGTTGCTAAGTTTTCGAAAGGGACGGTTTGATAACTCGAGTTTCCCCTTTCAATTAAACTCGAGTTGAATCGTTTCCCTGGTTATCAAGAGTGATTTCTGGAGTTGGATGGGTATTTTCTTGTGTAGTTAGTTTGACTGTTACATTGGAGGGAATCGGGGGAGTGGTTCCTTTAGTAAGGGGGCAATCTTTTAAAAGGTGACCAGATTGGCCGCAATACATACACAAGCCTAAACTACGACGTCTTTCACGTTCTTCTGAAGTCAGTGGCGGTCGAAACTTAGATTCACGTGGAATAGAACGTTTAGGAAGTGTAATAGAGGGTAGGAGGTTTTTGGGAAGAGTATTAGAGTCCCCTTTGTCGGTGAAATTTTGAGGGCAATTCAGACGTTTGGACTCAAATTTCTTATCTCCTTTTTTTTCTAACCTTCGTTGATCCATTTGAATTGCTAAGTCTATTAAATCACCTATTTTATGTGGCATAGGGTAGACGTATTGTAGGGAATCTTTTATTTCTTCTCGGAGTCCCATATTAAAGATGGTATATTGCATATCTTCAGGACAATCAACATCCAGGACTAATTGGTAAAATTTGGATATATAGGTTGTTAAATCAGAATTTCCTTGTTTTAGATTTAGTAGTTCAGATCTTTTGATCTGATTGTTCATTTTACGTTCAAAAATTCTTTTAAACTCCAGAATAAAATCAGCAAAGTTCTTCAACAATGGTGAATCTTTATCTAATAATGGGGAAGCCCAGGATAATGCATCTCCACCTAAATTGGACACCAAAAAGAGTATTTTCGCTTCATCAGTAGAAAATTGAGAAGTTTTAGCCCTAAAGTGGAGTTCACATTGAGTTAGAAAGGTTTTACAAAATTTTGGATTGCCATAGAATCTTTCGGGAGGAGCAAGTTTCAGATTAATTTCTGGAGATGAGGGTGCATTTGATTCTGAATCAACCCTTGTGAGTGTGGGCATTGTCGAGGTAGAGGGAGTAGGGGTAAGAGGAGAGAAGCGTTGTACCGCCAAACTCAAATCTGAAACACTCTTTTGCAAACCCATTGCATCCCGTCTACCTAATTCCATTTCAGTTCTTAACTCAGTTAGTGTTCTAGTGAGAATTTCAAGAGTCTCCTCCATGACTCGGAAAGGTCACGGCTTTTTGCTTCTGTAATGGTAATAATAAATTACTTACGATGGGTTAAACCTTTAGAAGTCTGGAGGAGCAGTGAAGTGTTTTGACAAGGACAACGGTGAACACTCAGTGAGTGAACTCCGCCGGCGCTGCCCTAAGTTTAATTTTCAAAAGGTGTAAGTGTCGGGATACTCTTTAGTTGTGTCTGTAATGAGAGGGCACAATAATGTAAGGCGAGTTAAAAAAGAGGCTTACATTAACTCTCTTGTCAATCCTAAAACTTAGAACTCTAACTATACCTGTAGGTAGGCAGCGCCGGGCATTTGATGTTATTGGTGATGTAGATATAGTGTGATGATACAGTGATGGGTGATATAATGGTATATGCCCCTGGGTTAAGGTAAAAGTAAGTAAAATAGCTAAATCCTCAATTAAAGACAATTATGATGACAGACAACATAAAACATATCTCCTTAAAAGGATACTCAAGGTTTTGATGTTCTTCAGGATTCCGTGTTGATTTCCAGTTAAATCCTGCGATGAAGAAAGTCAATGTTCAAAAGTACAATGTTCAATAGTTTCCTTCCTGTAGAGCAGCAGAGCGCAATGGGGACAGAAAACTAAAGTTCAAACCCCTGCTCCAAAAAGGGAAGTGACAGCGTCGTCTCCCGTCACGTTACACACCAGGGCCCTGGTGGTGAACGGGAGTGCTAAAAATAACACCAAACGAAAGCGGGATGCTGAAGTGCGTCTTCACTCCAAATGCCTTGAAGCAAAAAGCAGTTGAGCCTTGATGTGGCGCGTCAGTGCGTCTGTCAGCGCGAGGAGACACGCAGAGGGGCTGGCAGAGTGAGAACAGGCAGCGCGTGGATGAGGAGAAGCGCGAGGGAGACTTCTCGCACCCATCAGGCTGACAAGACAACAAGACAAAGGACCAAAGGAAACATACTTAAGGTATAAGGTGATGAAGTGTCAAAGTGTCTATACTATTTGTTGTTCATGTGGGGAGAAATATGAATTGTGTGTATTAATGAGTGTTAAATAAAGTGAATAACGTACTTTAAATTATAATTACATATTTACAATGTCGTTAACGTTGTTGTGTATTCTTATGTCAAGTGAGGTGCATTACACCACTTACCTGCTGTACCGTAGTCGGTGCAAGCCTCATTGGAATCGGTTAGGTTTCACCCTGGTCCAACCCGAATAG